>JXTB01000192.1:461031-477546 GCA_002914805.1 Parasponia andersonii | reverse complement strand
ATCGTACGTAAAACATTAAACATTTTGGCAATCTTAATGTTTTTTCTCTGATTAATTAAGTTTCACATTAGAGGATAAATAATAAGGGTCTAGCTTGGTGTTCATGTGCGCCTAATACGTAATTCTTAGCATTTATTAAAAAGGAAGTAGTATTTTCCCTTCGGTTCATGCTTAATTATCGCCCAGTGGTGGCCTATTGAAGCAGCGAGATCGGTATCCTAAGATGAAAATGATCAAAACAATTAATAAATACTTTTGAGAGGGAACCAAAGTATTGACCCAATCCTTTAACCACATCTGGCCTTTGCTCATCTTAATTAATAATTAATAGGATAAATAGATAAATGGTACCACAGTATAGATCCGTACATGTAAATTGAATTAGATGTGTACATACCTTCTACTAGCTAGTGTAATGTGCTAGGCAATCGCCCATAAGTATTGTTCTAATTTTGTTGACAGACTGTTGAAATGGTGTTATCTAGGGCTTAGGACTAGTAATGATAGAGACATCCATTTTATACACCAAGGCTGAAAGTAATTATGGTTTACCCAAAAATAGCTATTGATCAGGTTGCAATTTCTATTACTTAATTCTTTTTGGAACTAATTATGAAGTTTTGTGAACAATTATGAATTTTTGTGAACAATCCAAAAATCTTTAGCATCCTAGTCATGAATTTCTTATGCCTTCTCCCTCAAACGTGACACAACTTGAAGAATTGAGAACAAACAACAAGAACTGACGAGCTAAAAGAAGTATGCTCCATTTCCCAATCCGGAAATTATCTACATCAATAATGTACATGATGTATACTATGTATTCACTGCTTTATTGTATCACGATTCGGGTCAAACAATTTAACTGAGAGTTGATAAATTTGGCAGAGTCCATAATAAACGAATTAATTGGCAGATCAACTCCCACATTTGTATTAAACTTGCATAATTATAAACTCCGTACACTCAGCTATACGTATACTACTAAGTCGGAATTAAACTCATTAGAAACTTAAGTTCCCATTATCCTATAATTAATTTGAGGACGAGCTTTGCATGAACTGAGCATGTTCTCAAACAAGACCAAGTTTTTCACATTTTTCTGTCATGGTTGATCATGTGCTCTTTTTTCTGACTATGCTCTTTTTTTTTTCTTTTTTTGTTTGCGTTGTTGTTTGTTACACTGTGTTTTACTTGCTAAGGTTTTAACAAGGTACAAATAATGACTTCTGTATTCCTTTTTCAGTTTATATTTTCTCATTTAATTTCCATAAAATTTTCTAGCTTTGAGTTATTGAGTAATGGAGAGGTGGATGCCAATTAATTACTTAGTTGGGATTAATGCTACGATTTTCCCAGATGCTTTTTCTCTTGGCAAAGTATTGTACTTAATCAAAAGAAAATGTACTTATGACTAATTACTATAATTTATTTTTGAAAGAATTACTCCTTTAATTTTAAGTAATCTATATCTATAGCTTGATCAGGTAAGAAGCTGAGGCATGAAAGCTAGAAGTTGAGTTTGGTTGACAAAAATAGAAAAAGAAATTAAGGCTCTGGTGAGCTGATATTGAAGAATTAATAAATGAAGGTGATTGCAATGGCTTATATGTAATGATGCATTTATGTGATTAGATTTCTGCATTAAAGACCTAGCAATACCATTTGAAAGTCCTAGCTGTAGAAATATATTACCATTTCTTTTTCGGTGGTCCCCTTACATTTGGGCATATGTACGTACTACCAATTAACTTATTGTTAATTCCAAACGAATATTGTATGTACATATATACTGTATCCCTATATCAAAGACTTGTGTTTAGTCGTTGATCAGTTATAGATCCTAACAACTAAATTGATTTTTACAACTCAAGTGAGGTACTTAATTATCCTGCAAAAAAACCAAAGAAGTGTACTCCCTTTCCCTTCTTAGCTAAACAAATTAAACCTGACTATTTCATTCTCTCCGAACTTTCAGTTGTTTTAGAGGTTTTTTGTTTTTTTTTTGGGTACAAAATATATAGATCAAAGCGTAAAAATGCAGCTAAAATCCATTTCAGAAGAAATAATTCTGTGCTTACATTCGTGTAAATAGAAAGAGCTTTCCTTATTTCCACTTGATCATCACTTTGTGCTTTGTGTGTTGGAATTATATATATATATATATATATATATATATATATATATATATATATATATATATATATAACAAAAATGTTCTATGGTTATGTTCTTTTTGTTAGTTTTTAAAACGATTTTTGCAGCAGAAGATTAGTTTAGGAAAATTCAAAATTTTTCTCAAAATAATTGACTATATGAGTACATAATATTAATTCTTAGCAAATAGAAATATACAAAGAGAATAGATCTAATACCTCTTGTAGCCTATCAAGACATCCTAACTTTTCTGTTTTCTATCCAAACCTCAAGCATAACTGGATGAACATGCAGGTGTTGCATATAATTTTTTAAAACTCACATCTCAAGCACTTGTAATATTCTTAATACAAGAGATTGTAAGAATTTATTCTATAGAGAATAGAAAGAGTCTCTTCTTTTTCTCTTTAAGTTATGGAGACTCTGTAAAAAATAACACGTAGTATATCTTGTATCCGTTAGAGTTTCCTTTATATATATATATATATTTATTAAACTATTTCATAAATAAATTAATTAATCATATTAATTAATATATATATACAAAAACTTTTTCTTTTTAACTTTTTACCGTAAGCTTTTTACTTATATATATAAACCTAAAAACGTGACTTCCTTTTTTTTTTTTTAAAAAAAGAAAATGTAATATATTATATATATCTAATTAATCTAATAATATATATGTATGTTTGTATGTATATATATGTATATATATATATATATATATAGGTTGCCAATCTAATATGTATTTTTTTTTTACCTGTGGGTAAGTTTTTTTTTTTAGCCGTTGGATTACCATCTAATGGTGATCTAATAGTTATAATAAAGTGCATGAAAAGACGTGCATCATTAATGCTCTTTCTCTCACTTTTTATAATAAAAAAATATGCATGCTAAATTTTAATTGGCCAAATTGATACCTATGCATAGATAAAATAAAAAAATACTTACTGGATTGGTGCCCATATATATATATATATATAAACTAGCAGATAACTCCTTCAGGAAAGGTGTTTCATTTTCAATTAATTTCCTAATTTCTCGTTATCTAATTATATAATAACTAGATATTTTTAAATTCAAAATTTAAATAAATTAGGAAATTTATTTCTCCATAAATTTAATTAATTAATTAATAATAGTTATTAATTATTGTAGACAAATAATTTATCTAAACAAAGTGTGCGATAACAGAAATAATATAAGATTCAGTACAATATTTGTAAAAGGTAGAATTAGGGATATATGAACTTGTAATTCAAGCTTCAATAAATTATGATAATTAATTAATTTATCTAATATATTAATTTCAGTATTACTCTACTAAAATTCTGAAATTGCACTCTTAAAATTATAGAATTAAGTTACTCAAAAAATTCATCAATTTAATCATTATATATAATTCAATCCTCCATAGACAATTCATAATTATAGCTAGGTTATATTTCGTTTATCTCTCTAATTACATCTTTATCCTTGTGTATCATTGATTCTCTAATGAACAATTAATGTATAAATCTATTATAAATTGAGTACTCAAACTGTTCAAGTCTTGAATCAATACACAAGGGAATCATCTTTCTAGCTTCCTAATGGAAGAAATAGATTCCATATTTGTAAGTTATATTCCCAGTTACTCATCTCATTATGCTCCCAAGATACAAGTATTTCGATTTGTTTACGAAACAAACCTTTAATAAGTATGTTAGAGCATATAATACTATAAATAGGAGTATATAACTATTCAGGATTAAGATTGATCTACATAAGATCATCTAGTGACATTATTTAAACTCTTAATAGTTAATAGAATTTATATGAGATTCATATCTGGTCTAATCCTATATAATTGAATTATAAAGTACTCCATTATGATGTCAATACATCAATAGTCTGGATAAGACTATTATATTCTCAATGTAACCATACTAATAATTTTTAATTAAAGATCACAAACTTCAATTAATTATTATGATCTATGTTTAATTTATTATCTATAAACTTAATCCTCATGTATATAACACTTATATACTTAATTTATGGTCACATAAATAAACTAGGGATTTTCTCATATTTAAAGACATACTAATTATGCACAAATTCAAATAGAAAAATGTCATTTTATTAATTCAGGAAAACTCCAAAATATACATACTTTTAGGGCATAAAACCTAACAATCTCTTATTTGCCCTAAAGTAGGTGAGACATGTCTCTTATTTCTAAACCTTCTAAGTGACTCTCCAAAGTCTTTACAGGAAGCTTTTTTGTAAAAAGATCAGTAATGTTATTTTCGGATGCTATCTTTATAACGGTCATATCTCCTCGATATACTATCTTCCTAATCAGATGACACTTCTTCTCTATATACTTTCCTCTCTTGTGACTTCTTGATTCTTTTGAATTCCACATCACTTCATTATTATTGCAGTATAAATTTAATGGCTTATCCATATTTGGAATAACTTCCAAATTAGTAAAGAACTTTCTGAGCCAAACTGCTTCTTAAGATGTTTCATAAATTGCTATGTATTCTGCTTCCATATTAGAATCTGTAGTGCTGGATTATTTAATATTTCTCCAGACAACGGCTCTATCATCAAGAATGAACACTGACCAAAATGTCGACTTTCGAGTATCTTTATCTGATTAAAAATCAAAATCAATTTAACTAGTAAAAATTAAGTCCTGACTTGAATAAACCAGCATATAATTTCTTATTCTCATAGGATACTTGAGAATATGTTTTGCTGCTATCTAGTGATCTAATCCTGAATTTGATTGAAAACAACTGATATTGCTCTTTGGAAAGGATAACTTCATGTCGAGAAGGTAACTGTCCTTTCTTGGAGTTTTTCATCAAAATACAAATGAGCACTTTATTAATATAAAATGCTTGAGACAGTGCCAAAAGTCTTTTCCTACAATCTCGAATAATCTGGATCCCAAGCACATAACTTGCTTCTCCTAAATCTTTTATTTGGAATTGCTCGGCTAGCCACTTCTTTACAATAGATAATATTTCCACATCATTCCCAATGAACAAAATATCATCTACATAAAAAACTAGGAAGACCATTTTATTGTCTTTGATGTACTTGTATACATAAAGTTCATCAATATTTTGATCGAAACTATATGAATTAATCGTCTCATCAAATCTTAGATTCTATGATCTTGAAGCTTATTTAAGTTTATAAAAAGACCTAAGTAGCTTGTAGATTTTCTGCTCTTGGCCTTTAGCTACAAAACTTTCTAGTTACATTATATAGATATTTTCTTCAAGATAGTCATTCAAAAAGCTGTCTTGACATCCATTTGCCATATTTCATAGTCTAAACATGCAACAATGGATAAGAGGATATGTATGAATTTAGCATGGGTACTGGCGTGAAAGTCTCTTCATAATCAACTTCCTCTTTTTAGGTATACCCCTTTGCCACTAATGTAGCCTTAAACATTTCAAGTTTTTCATCTGCACATCTTTTTCTTTTATAGATCCATTTATATCCAATGAGCCTAATATCTTCAGGTAGATTTACAAGTTCCCAGACAGAATTGAAGTACATGGATTTCATTTCTTGGTTCATAGCCTCTTGCCATTTTTCCTTATCAGAATATTCCATTACATACTTGTATATCAATGTGCCATCTTAACTACTATCAGAAACAAAAACATATGCTTCTCCAACTCCCTTATAACGAGCAGGTGGTCTAATAACCCTCCCACTATGTCGCATTGTCAAGGTATTCTAATATAGAATAATAATCTCATAAATTTGTTGTTTAACAACTATTATTGGTTGTAGTCTGATCTGATAAGAAAGTAATTCTTCTAGTATAATTTTACTTCGAGATTTGAAATTTGTTATATAGTCAATTTTAAGAAAAGTGGCATTTATCGATACAAATACCTTTTTTTCTCTTGAGAACTATAAAATAAACCTTCTCTTGTACCTTTTAGATAATCTACAAATAAACAAACCTCTGTGCATGATTCTAGCTTCCTAGTCTTTCCTTTCAGTATATGTGCTGGGCACCTTAATGTACGAATGTGACATAAACTAGGTTGCACCCATTCCACAACTCTAAAGGTATCTTTTGGATAGACTTGGAAGGCACTATATTCAAAATATAAACGACGGTTTGTAGTGCATAATCCCATGAAGAGAGCGGTAATGAAGTGTAGCTCATCATTGATCTAACTATATCAAGAAATGTTTAGTTTCTCCTTTTTATAACACTATTCTATTGTGATGTTCTAGGTGCTGTGAGTTGGTATAGGATGTTGTTCTCTAGCAAGTGAGCCTTAAATTTATTATCAAGATATTCATCTCCCTGATCTAATCGAGGAGTTTTTAATGACTTATCTAATTGCTTTTCAGCTTTTGCTGTGAATTTTTTGAACTTTTCATAGGTTTAAGATTTTTTTCGCATTAGGTACACTTATGCATATCGTGAATAACCGTCAATAAATATAACAAAGTATTTATAACTACTTCTTGTTTGTCAATTCAATGGACCACATATATCATTATACACAAGCTCAAATGGTTCTTTGCCCATTTTAAGAAACGTCTCTTAATCATTTTTCTTTTCAGAGAAGATTCATAAAATGGTAGAGTGCCAAATTTCAGCTCTCTTAAAAGACCATTTTTTGTAAGTTTGTTTATCATATCTAGATTGATATGCCCTAACCTAAGGTACCAAAGATATGTATCATCATCGTGAGAAACTTTTTACTTTTTAGGTTTGAAATGTTCTACTTTAAATATTTCGGTTTTCAGTAATGATTATTCAACTGACCTTAACATGTAAAGTCCATTCTCTATTTTTGCAGAACAAATATTTAAATTTTTTCTAGAAATAATAATCTCATTATTAAGAAAAGAAACACCAAACATTTGTTTAAATAGTCTTGAAATAGAAATCAAATTCCTACGAAACCCAGGTATAAAATAAACATTGTTCAATAACAAAAATTTATTCTTAAAATGAAGTCGAACGACTCCTACTTCTTTTGTCGAAACTTTGGCTCTATTGCCTACTCTCATTGTGAATTCTCCATCAGCAAGTTGCTTTGAAGAAATAAGCATCTGAAAAGAGGAGCAAACATGATTAGTGGCTCCTGAATCAACTATCTAGGGAGATATATCAAATAAATCTTCTTCCACTAAACAAGCTTCTAAAACAAGTAAATCACATTTACCTTTCTTCTTCTCTTTCAATTTGGAAAGATACCTGTTATAGTTTCTCTTCTAATACTCTTCAACTCCGTAGTGAAAATATTTTCCCTTAGGATTTTTACTCTTGGAGTTGTTCTTCTTGGTCTTTTTAGGCTTAGACCCAGAGGCACCCTTTATCTTCCTCTTTTTGTTTTTGTTAGAGATAGAAAGATTTTTTTATGCAATATTTGCTTCAACAATAGTTGCTGAACCATCTTTACCTTTATCTTTCGATATCGATTCGAAGATTTGCAGTTCATTGTGTAGTTTGGTCATCGTATAATTCAATTTGTTCATAATATAGTTGCTCTTGAACTGAAGAAAATCAGATGAGAGTGAATCTAGAATCAGGTGAAAGTGATTCTAAAATCATACTCACTTAGGTGTGGTCATCGATCATTGCTCTATAAACTTCATCCTCTCCAAAGTAATTGATCACATTCAAAACATGATCTCTCACTAGAGTTCCTCTCTTAATCTTCACTTTCATAGTCTTTTTAATGGCATCATGACGAGATTGATTAGATTGTTACCCAAACATGACTTGGAGACACTCCATTATCTCATAAGCAGCCTTCATCTTTTCGTGCTTAGCTCTAAGCATATTGGTCATGCCTGCTACCATATAGCAATGAGCTTTATTATTGGCATGAGTCTATTTTTCATAGTTTTCTCGTGCAACACAAATAGTGTTAGCGGTGTGGCGGACATTCCTCCATAAGCACGAACTTGTAGTCTTTACTAATGAGCACGATGTTTATGTTACTTTTCTACTTGATAAAATTATCTCCATTTAATTTTTCATTTGCGAGTAAAGCGATAATGAGATTCGAGGTTGACATGTTTGCTGAAATTAAATAAATAAAATAACATTCAACGTATTTGAAAATAAATATCACAAAGAATTCGGAATAGTAAACATTATGCATGATGCATGTAAGTAAACACATAAACTTAATTACTAATTCCATGGTAATTCAATTTTCTCCAATTATACGCCATCGTAGGATAGGCCACATAATTATTAATTAAATTGAGACATTCTCAATTAATAAATAAAACATCTAAATATCTCATATTTTCTTTTATTTATTAACTACCATTTTATGGTCAAGTTACTATTAGCAGTTTAATTGTATTTTCATGAGTTTGACACATTATTTCAGATTTTAGCAACTTAACTCAAAATTTCTGTCGTATGATAGGTCAATTTTGAAATACATTTTAAAATCCTATTTCTTAGAAATTAAGCATTACTATTAATTTAAATGGATACCCTCCGTAGGGAAGACGAAATCTAAGCTTCTCTAGGCACCAATTAAATTTCATAGTGCTTAATTAATAATAAAAACCGTGGGATATATTATCATATTCCCCTCTCTTACTCATTATTTGAAAATCTTGTGTGTTTTTACTAATAAATATCTAATATTTTTATTTAATCTAATTATTATATCAAATATATTTTTCTAGGTAAATCTATTAGTCTAATCTTATTAATCCTTAATAAATTACTAAACTTTCTAAAAATCTAAATTTATTATTATTGGAATAATTTGGCTAATCTAATTAATCTAATTAATAAGGATAGCCTAAATTAAATAAGTGTGATCTTACTAAAATTTAACTATTAAACTTAAATAATATTATTCAATTTTTTATTCCTACTTAATTATTTAATCTAATTAAATTAGTCATATTCTAACTAAACTATTTCAGCATGAATATAACATATATGCATGACATTCATAAATGACTATAAGTAGATATAATGAATGACATGTTATAATGCATGGTCATGTTATACATATCACATATAATATAATAATAAAATAAAATAATAATAATATTTGGTTAAGTCCTTTAGAAAATTGATGTTTCTGTAAATGCTTTACAAAATTAACCTACCCATATGATTATCAAATAATCATTTGGGCCTGGACTTAGGTCTAGGCTCATTTTTTTTTATCAAATGTAAGTCGTTATATATATATATATATATATTATATTTATAATTTTTTTTTTGTGTCAGTTCTTTTGGGCATTGGGTTAACTTCAAGTAAAAATATCTCCATCATCTTCTTTATATAGTACAAGGAAAAAGAAAGAAAAATACAACAAAATATATACCCCAAAATTAAGGTTTAAATATTTTGATCTAATCAAAATAAATTACAAAAAATTAAAACGTAAGGAACCATATAATTAACGACCAAATATTCACCGTACATCCATCATATGATAACTCATCCATTTTTTATCAAATACACATAAAAAATAATGCAATGCCCACTCATGCATACAAATAAAGAATTCCATATATTCATATAACCTCTTTGGTATCAATTGTTGGTTTTTAAAATGATTTTCGCAGCGGAAGATTGGACAAGGAATATTCAAAAATTTTCTTAAAACAATTAACTATATGAGTGTATAGCAATTATTCATAGCAAATAGAAATATATATAAAGAGAATAGATCTAATACCTCTTGTAACTTATCAGTAGATCTTAGCTTTTCTATCTTCTAAACCATGATCTTCCAATCTAAGGCTCAAGCACAACTAGAAGAACGTATGGTCGTTGCATATAATTTCTTAAAATTCACACTTTAGGCACTTACAATATTCTCAATATATGAGATTGCAGGAGTTTGTTTTGCAATGAATATGAAGACTTTTTTTCTCTCTCTAGGATATAGAGGNNNNATTTATCTTTCTATAAATTTAAATTAATTAATTAAAATTTAATTTATTAATTTATAACAATTATTAATTAATATAGATAAATAATTTATCTAGACAAAGTGTACGGTAATAGAAATAATGTAAAATCCAATACAGTGTTTGTAAGAGATAGGATTGGGGACCTATGGACCTGTAATTCAAATTCCAATAAATTATGAAAATTAATTAAACTCTTTAATTAATTTGTTTAATTTATTAATTCTAGTATTACTCCATTAACAATCCGAAATTATACTCTTGAAATTACAGAATTAGTTTACTTAGGAAATAATAAGCAATCGATCGATTTAATCGTTACATGCAGTTCAATTCTCCATAAATAATTCATAATTAGAGCTATGTTATATTCTATATACCTCTCCAATTAGATCTTTATCTTTGTACCATTAATTCTCTAATAAATAATTAATTTATAAATCTACTATAAATTGAGTACTAAAACTGTTCAAGTCCTGAGTCAATATAAAAGGGAGTTATCTTTCTAGCTTCCTAATGGAAGAAATGGATTTCATGTCTGTACGTTATATTCCCATCTTCTCATCTCATCATGCTCTCAAGATATAAGTATTTCGATTTATTTACGAAACAAACCTTAAACAAGTACGTTAAAGAATATAATATTATAAATAGGAGTCTATAACTACTTAGGATTAAGAATGATCTACATATGATCATCGAGTAATATTATTTGAACTCTTAACAGTTAACAGAATTTATGTGAGATTCAAATCACATCTGGTCCAATTCTATATAATTGAATTATATAAAGTACCTTTATTGTGATGTCAACATATCAATAGTCCGGATAAGACTATTACATTCTCAATATTAATGGACCATTCTAATAATATTTAATTAAACATCCCAAACTTTAATTAATTATTACGGACTATGTTTAGTTTATTATCTATAAACTTAATCCTCATGTATATAACACTTATATACTAAATTTATTGTCACATAAATAAACTAGAGAAATTCTTATATTTAATGACATACCCATTATGCAAAAATTCAAATTAAAAAATTTCATTTTATTAACTCAACAAAGATTCCAAATATATATGATTTTAAGGCATAAACTCTAACAATTTTCAGTGAGGAAGAATGTTAAGAAAAGAATATACATATATGTATATATACCGGGTAACTTTTTACCAAAGTGCCTTACTATACGTATGTACATTGATCATCTTTCGTATGCTACTTTTCATATTACACTACAGGAATTCCTACAAACTGGTTCAATAGTAAAATAAATTGCAAATGTGCTGAAGTAAGAGAAGTGCATAACTAGAAATGCCCCCCTTATAAATTGGTCACATGTGTGGTAGATATGGGGAAGATTTTGTTGTTGTGAGCATAAATTAAATATATAAGAGTTTTGACCTGTGGCATAACATGTATATGTGGGTGCTTTACGAATATGGTCGACTTTCTATTTTGGAGGTAAGCATACGCATGGCTTTGAAGCCATGAGAAAGGTCTCTTCATAAATAGTTTTGAGAGAATTTATTTATGCATGAGATATGTATTCATTTTGTTAAAATTTTCCTTATACATGTATATACAACATGGGCTTAGCTCGGGACCTTACTCCTTAGAATGTTGACGCTATTTCAAACGTACGTCACGTACGTAGCTATCTACGAAAGTAGTAATATAGTTATATGTATATATATATATATACATATGTATATAACATGTATGAAAATAATTTAGCATACGATCTTTATGAGGCTGTGGTTGTAATTGTTTTTACTTGGCCTTGTCAATACTTTTATGTTAAAATTTAGTGACATTGATGACATTTCATTCCAAAGTTAAAAACAAATTCAATAGAACTGACAACTAAAATAGAGTTGCAGATCAAATCTAAATTTTACCATATTTAAAAAGAACTCAATTAGTTAAGTGAAAATAATGGAGGGCTAGAGGATGAAGAGGACTTTTACTCACTAATTAAGTCATATTAATCAATTTGTAATTAAAGGAGCAAATAATACCCTGGAATAACATTGTATTATAGATATATTTATATCCTTTAATTTACTAAAATTTATCATTATTGCTAAGAGTATATATCATGACATATTACATATATTATTTCCAAATTCCAAGGTTGGCAAGGAAAAGTGACAAGTCCTAACCATGGACATGTAATAACACCAAAGTGGACCGGTGAACAACATGCCCAACTTCTTTGGTCGAATCTAGACTAAATGGAAAGAACAAGAGCTTGTAGTTGATATATTAAGTAATGTGAGTTTGGTAAAGTCAATTTATATAGTTCTCACACGAACAAAGCGAGAGAAAAGTACCTTTTCCAACTCCAAAGTACTTAATTTTATTTTATTTTTTACTTGTACTGGGAAAAAAGCTAGTGAGATTGCCTCTAGGCATGGAGAGAGCTAAGATATATGTTCCAGTTATATGATATATAAATATAAAAAATCCGATCAATCTAGAATGTCAAGAGATTATGAGTCTAGATAAATATGACCTCAAGTTTAAGGAGAGAAAGATGAAGAGAGGAGAGCCATAGATAATATCATGTCACATGACGGGCAGTGGCTTCATGACTTTTGTCATTGCCCTACTGACAGTTATACTTTGAATTATTTGACAAGTTTCACCGAAGTGAAAAACATATTTAGAGAGAGAGTTAGATGGGTCCATCAGGGGTGGGTGGGGTCTTGAGTGCTTAGTGAGGAGATGAGTCCAATAGGGTGGGTGTGGGGTCGATCTAATAAAGTGAAAAGAATTGATATATATATATATAGGATCTCTAATGGTTAATTCATTAATATTGCCTCTTTTTCTCTCTCTCTCTGTATATATATTATAGAGAATGAACAGAACAAAATGGAGACTATTAGAAGAGTTTAACTTATCAAATAATCTTTTGGTTATTATTATTTTTCTTGGTTCTACAAAAGAATTTTGGTTAATGTAGAAGCTAACTGAGAGGTAACCAAACATCATAAAGAAGAAAAAAAAACAGATTAATTAGATGAAAAATTTCTAACCTAAAAGCTAGATCTCCTCTCTCTTTCTCTCTCGACCTTTTTTAGTTGGGTAAAAACCCACTTTAAAACACTTAAATTTTTTCTATATTCCGAGCTAATTAAAACATGGGAGGTGAGTCATTTCTGGAGCATCACAAAGAAACTAATAAAGGCCGCAGTAATATGAAACCTAGCTAGACGTAAAGTTACATAGAGAGCTAGCCTTTGGTCCAATATCTATATATATATGAGTTACCAAAACATATATTAATTACCTTAAGGGCAAGTGTAAAACTTGATCGAACGTCTCATTCACCCGATTAATAATCCCATCCCAGAAGTCCCTTTCCCTCTCCCTCTCTCTCTCTCTCTCTCTCTTCTTGTCTAATTCCACCATCATTCACATGAAAGAAAAAGAGAAAACCAAAGAAAAAACAAAGTAAATCTCAAAAGAATGGTTAATGGGAGTCTGAATCCAATGAGTGATATATATTCTCATCTTAAAAAATAAGTGGGTTTTTATTTTTGGGTTAGTGGAATATTTGTATGTGTTGGAAATTAGTATATATGATGAATAGAAAATCATATTTTTCACTTTAACTTTATAAATACCTATCTCTCTTAGCCTACCTTCCTTCATTTTTTTGGGTATCCCTTAACCCACTCAGATTCCTGTGAAACAAAGCAGCTGACCACAAAAACCAACTTCATCCTCATACATAACTCTTGTCATCTTCTTTCTCCTTTCTCTCTTCTCTCATATCACTCATACCAATCATCTTCTAAGAAAAAGTACTCAGAACCTTATCATGAACAATATTAGTTTTTTATATATGTTCAAAAATATATTTTTAAACAAAATTTTGAGCCCAAAAATCATACACAGCTCACAATCAATTTCTTGAGCTTAATATATATGGAGAGATTAATTGTACTTTCTTATGTATATTAAGCCCTTTTAGTTCGAGGATCTAGACTAATTGTACTAATTGTACTTTCTAATTTTTTTTCATTCTTTTAGGAACTTTAATTTTTTTTTTTGGGGTTGATTTCAGGTAGCTCAACTATGGCATACCAAAACAAATCCATGTCAGTCTCACCTCAGAGAAAAATGGGAAGAGGGAAGATCGAGATTAAAAGGATCGAAAACACGACGAATCGGCAAGTGACATTTTGCAAGCGCCGAAACGGTTTGCTCAAGAAGGCTTATGAACTCTCTGTTTTGTGTGATGCTGAAGTTGCTCTCATCGTCTTCTCTAGCCGTGGACGCCTTTATGAGTATGCAAACCAAAGGTATATAAACATATCTACATATATGAACGCGTATAATAACAATTCCTTCCCCTCTTAATGACTTAATTATTTAGGGTTATACAATCCTAAAAAAGCAATTTCTCTCTTCATGAAAAGGTTTTTGCAAAAATTCATCCACGAGATCTTTGCCAGGATTTTAGCACGAATAATAAATAATACTCACTTGTTTCTAGCTTTTAACATTTTGACAAGTTTAATTTTTTTTCCCTCTTAATTTCTCAAAGTATGATTCAATATCTACTTTTATTTTTCTTGTCTTTTGTTTCTTTCTCTTTTGAGTTTAAGGGTTTTTTTTTGTTTTTTGGTTAATGATACTTTTATTCGTTTTTTTCTTTTAACTTGTTGGTTTGTTAGATATGTAGATCTGGTGTTAAAGGAAGGACTAGAAGAAAAGTTGAGTTGTAAATAGCAAACAAGTAGAGGTTTACTCCCTCCATTGTTAAAACATTTACTCTTTTCTCTTCTTTCATTTCTTTCTCTGTGTTTGTCGATGACTTTGAGCTATAGCTAGCTATCCAGGCTATAAGAAGTGTCTAGAGCTAAACCGAACGAAAAGCTGTCACACTCTCATTAGCTAGCTCTTCTTCCATCTCTCCTTGACACTTACTTAATAGCACGTCAGTTAAGACATCAAAGAAAGCAAAAGTACGTTTTTCAAAGAAAGAAAAGAAAAGAAAAGCAAATTAGGTTTTCAGAAAAATAACAAAACACTGAAATGGGTTTTTCCGTGTAACATGTTTCGACTCCCCTTTCCAACCAATCACAACCTTATAAGGCTGACAACAACGCCACACCCAAATTAGGGTTTTCTTTTTTTTTTTTCTTAGAATTTTCCTCTAATCCACAAGGAAATTTCCCAAATCTCAATTTTACATCACGTGGATAGACAGTCAAACATAACCAAATTAGGGTTCATAAGCAAAGAAACCAATAAGGTAATGAATATTGGTGCAAAAACTTTAATGGCTAACCCTTAAAACCCATTTCTATTATAATTTATTTTCAAAAAAGAAACGAAAAGAAAAGGAAAGGAAAGGAAGCTTCTGTGACATGAAAATTTGATCACTCCTGGTTGAATTAGTTTATACAGGTTATTTTTTTTCTCTCGAATAAATTTTTAGTACCCTTGTTTAGGAAATATAAGGACCATCTGGGTAAGGAATTGGTTGTGGGTTTTCTTTGGTCTTAGGCAACAGAATCTTTGGTCACGTCACACACGATTTTTCAGTTCTTGACCACTGACAAAAGGGTTTAGGTCATGATATTGATTCCTATAATGGGTTTCTCTTCACTTCTCAATTTATAAACCCTAGTTTTAATATCTTCTGATGTTGATGATGTTTCAAACTAGCTCTCTCTTTCTCTCTCTCACACCCTTTATTTCTTTCTTTATTTTCTCTCTTTTCTTGGGGTGAAATTCTTTCACAAAGAGAGATCGAAAAGAGTAAAAGAAGAAAAAGGAAAAGGGATAGTAAGTAATTAGTGATGAACCAACGAGAGTTGCTAGCTCAACTGGCCGAGTTATATCATGATAATGTCACTGTGTACAATATATTGGCTTTGGCATTATAGAAAAAAGAAAATAGCCTTTCCATTTGTCCAAGATCCTGTACAGATATATTTATGTAAGTTTTAGAGAGAGAGAGAGATGGCAGAGAAAAAGACGTACGGAGACTTTGAGCCAATGGGAGATTTCGGAGCATTTCTTGCTAATGACCGCTGAAATGGACTACTCTGATTTGCTCAGAGGTTCCGGCATAAAAGGACAAGTTTTAATAGTATTATAAACAGAACTCTTAACATTATCTTCTTTGAAAAATTAAAGTTTTCTTCTTTGAAAAATTAACGTAGATATAGGAAGTTTTACGAGGTGGTTAATAGAGATAGAGAGCCAATGATCAGGTGATTATCCAGTGTGTAATGCTTGAGTGACACCTATCTATTTCATATGACGCTCTCTCGATTTAGATAAGCCAATGAATTGTAAAAGCCTGTCCATCGTGGCAAAGATAGCCAATCACAGCCTCGAGGATATTAAGGTATATATCAGTACATAGGAAACAGTGT
>JXTB01000192.1:390379-461019 GCA_002914805.1 Parasponia andersonii | reverse complement strand
AAGGAAACTGATAAAAAGAAAACAGATCAGTTGGTTATTTAATCATTTTTTATTTATGATTTTCCCCTTTTTATACCATGTAATATATATTTTATTTTATGTCATCACGGCGCTCATCTCAATGCTAGACTGACTAACACATAGGAAAGTCAGATTTTTGTCATTCATTTTGTTTAGGGTTCATAGAAAGTTTATTTAGTAAATTTTTTTAAGAATGGTATTTATATATTATTATGTTAAATAAAAGGATAGGTGCGTCAATTTGACCATCAAACAATAGCCTTATTTTAGTAATAATGATATAAATAACAATAATAATAATAATAATTATAATAGCTAATAACTATTAGTATTATTATGATGATGATGAAAAGATCTGTTGAAAAGATCGACTTACGAAAGAAATTAAATATGAAAAGGAAGTCTATGGGAGTAACGTAGTTTGTATATTTAATTTTTATAGCACATGATAATATAAATTAGACTAAAGTACTTTTCAGCTATTTTATATTCATTCAAAGTTTCAAACACATTTATATTAGGTCTTCCTATATAAATGAATTTCACAGGGATTCTCTTTCTAAATTAAAGACTTTTACTTTTTGCTGCATCAATACGTTACTCTGACACTTACATGAGATCTTGGGGGATTTAATTCCTATTATTCGTTCTCACCTTTGTATGACTAATTACACATTTCTAAAATCATAGAATGCATCAACTGGAAAGTCATCATTGCTTGACTAACTTTCATTTCCATTTCTCCAATTTATTTCTAATACATACATATATATATATATATATATATATATTACATATATGTATTTACATATAACATAAATTTTGTTCAAATTAAAATATAATTTGTTTTGTAACATGTGTTACAACATTACGACATTGTCAACATTGATGCATAGCAGTGTGAAATCAACAATTGAGAGGTACAAAAAGACATCGTCCGATTCTTCTAATACTGGATCTGTTTCTGAGGCAAATGCTCAGGTAAAAAATTAAATTGTTATAATATTTATATTACTTACTTTTGTTGAAGAATAAAAAAAATCTTGATGTTTTAAATTTTATACTCATGACTTTCGAATTTGGAAATAACAATATGCATCAATGCTAACTAATTCTTGTATTTGCTTCTCAAACTTAAAGGCTAGAATCTGAAATATACTAATCTGGAAGATGTTTTATCCATCGTACAGAGTATACCTTGCTAATTAGTCCACAATTATGTATTGATTTTAACAATATATTGCAATTATCATTTTAGTGCGACAAAATTAATATTAAACTTTTCTGCAACTAATGATGAGCAACTTATGTATACTTGATCTCTTAAAAACTCATATGATGAAGTAACGGATTTTTGTTATTTACAATGATTCAATTAAGATAGTTTTTCTTTTGTATTTTTTTTTTCGTTAACTATGGGTGCATAACAAGCAATAGTAGTACAACGTGGACAATGATATTTTAATTGATCTCTCTTTGTTTACCTTTTTATTTTTCATCGTTTATTACTATAATTATTACTAATAATAGTATTATTATTGTGTGTATTACTTCTCAGTGAATGAAATCTATGGAGTATATAGTTACGCTCTCGCTATTATATATATATATATATATATATATATATCATATAATGAAGAAAAAAATATAATTATTTGGAAACTCTTTAACTTATACACTTTAGGATATGTTTCAAGTTTGCCACTTACTAGTGCTTCCTTAGGTAGACATATTATATATATATATATATAGGGAATATATATATATATTTCTAGCTATAGGAGTATTTACAATAAAGAGTGTATAATGTATATATATGTACGTGCTTATAGTACACATTTCTGCCTAGTTAAAAGAATTTCATATCCTTCAAAATTGTGAGCAATTACTTTCTACATGCACAAAGATATACCCACATATGTTTTAAACGATGAGAAAATGAACTGGTTCAATAGTGCATATTGATTCCTAATATACACGCCTGTTGAAACTCACTCCTCCAATATTAAAATCCATAATCAATATCAATGAGATTGTTTCTTACTATATATACTGATTTTTCTCTGTGTGGGACTAAATGATCGTCTCAGTTCTACCAGCAAGAAGCTGCGAAACTGCGTACCCAAATTGAGTCTTTGCAGAAAGGAATCAGGTAGCCAAAACCAAATCGTACATGTTTGATCGAATTCACAATCTGATCAAACTTGTTCACTTTTTTCTTCTTCTTCTTTTTCTTCATTTTTATTTTTTTTAATTGCTATATCTTACTTTAAATGTTACATATTAATTCTCCAGGGAGCTACTTGGTGACACTGTGAGCAGTGCAAATACTAGAGAACTCAAAGGCCTGGAGACTAAATTGGAGAAAGGAATTAGCCGAATCCGATCAAAAAAGGTCTTCCATATTCATATTATATTTTGAGTTGAGACAAGAGTTTTCTCATATATATATATATATATATATATATATTAAATTTTGTGTTTATTTATTTGTTTTTAACTTGTACCAGAATGAGCTGCTGTTTGCAGAAATTGAGTACATGCAGAAAAGGGTATTACTCATTCCCTCTTGCATCACTAATATTCATTACTTGTAGCATTGTCATGCGCAGAATTATGACCGATATTCCAAAAGTAATAAAAAATCCTTGATAACCTAGAACAAAATATTAACATTGTGTGTAGTGGATATAGATTCGATACAGTTTCTTTTTTTCAGATGACACATAAATATAATGGTACTTGCAATTAGATCACTAGATCGTTGTGTTGAAATCACTAAGTAAAGATAACACCAAAATGGAAAAGTTATACATATACCTACTATCATCATAAGGAAGGAGTTCCTAGTAAAACTGTCCTATCTACATATGTTTTTGTTCGAGATTTTGGCCTATCTGGACACATACTTCGTGTCTCATAACCTGAAAGAATTCGGGGAGAGGAATTTGAAAAATTAATGACATGTAGGACTTCCACGCTTGTAAAATATGAGAGATATTAATGTACTCTATATAATATGCTTGTTACCTTTTATTACTTCGTGTAGTTTCTGATAAGTTTACTAGGAGTTAAATAAAATGTGATACACCCACGCACATGCTTGTTATACGTACTTTGTATTTCTTCTGATATTTTACTGCATGCACAAAACTGAGAAGCATTTCTGCTATTGAAATTTATCATTATTATATTGTAGTACGTCCTATCTATAGAACCTGATGTTTAGATAAAAATTGAGAAACTCATGCAGGAAATTGACTTGCACAACAATAACCAGCTTCTCCGAGCAAAGGTTAATAAGTTCTTTGTCGTTCTGTCTTTGTCTCTATCATGCATATACATTCCATATATATATAATTCTTCTGGTATGAAATTATAACAGATAGCCGAGAATGAGAGAAACCAGAACATGAGCTTGAACATGGCTGGAGGAGGGAACTATGAGCTGATGCAGCAGCAGCAGTCTCACGAGCAGCAGCAGCAGCCTGCAGCAGCATTCGACTCTCGGAATTATTTCCAAGTGAATGCCTTACAACCAAATCATCATCAGTACCAACGCCAGGATCCCATGGCCCTTCAATTAGTGTAAGCACCAATCTTCTTTACTAGATTAATTACAGACACCATTTGCATTATATCATTTCACTTTCACATATATATATATATATATATATATATATATATATATATATGCCTAATGTAAAAATGCATTATGCTATCGGTTCATGTGTACTATTAATAGACTCAGTTCCAATTACAAGAGAATTAATTTCGTTTCCAATCATTAGGTTTGGTAATCTGTGTGGATGATTAGGTTCGTTACTTTGGTAATAAAAGTTTAGAAATCAAAATCAAGAAATGAAACATTTTTGTTCCTTGAATGTAATTTATAGTCTGAGTTTTCTACTTTTAAGAAATTTTTGGGTCAATTTAATGGAAAAGTATTTGAAAATAAGAACTTTCTTCTTTTAAGAGTATGTTGCTCTCTCTCTCTCTCTCTCTCTCTCTATATATATATATTTATATGTTTCTGTTGTCTCCGATAGTTTATTCCTAATTTTCTATTAACAGACGTTTACATACATCTAAAATATTCTAGCGACCAAAATTTTAAAATGATCTTGTGACGAAACTTTTCATATCGAAAGGTAATCATTATTCGTTTAGGTGATTCTATTTTAATCTATAGATTCGTATGAGATAGTTTTTACTTTTAGTTTTAAGTAAAACTAAAAAGAAAAGCGTTGAAACTGTTTATCTATTGTTATAATTTCGATTGTGTATTAGATCTTAATTTTTGTCATAAATAGGAGCAAAATTTTTATTTAATTAAAATAATGGATAAACTAGGAGATAGAGAGTTCCATTAAACATTGAAATTAATAAATTCCCGTATGTTGGGAGGTATAGAAGTCAGTAATAAGTTCTGATTTCTCAGGGAAGCTCCTCAAAAGGGAAGAAATTAACACTTTCAAAAATTCATTCGAACACACTAGAAGTAGCTTTTAATCCATTAAAACCAAAGAAAATAGCTCATATACAATATACATCAAAATTTGTAATATGACGTCCATCAATTACTAGATTGATTTTTTATTTCGGTAAATTATCTTTAGTTTGTAATCTTACAAATGTAAGTTGAGTTTTCACTTTTATGGGGTTATGAATGGAAATAGAAGTAATGCTTACATTCAAGCACCAAATCTGAAGTATATTTTATTGTATACAACAATATATAGTAGATTTATTATATTCCTATAGTAGATTTATTATATTCCTATCTATATATATAAGACTGGCTACAGCTTTCTTCCAAGATTATAACCAAGTAATAAACACATTTATGATCTAACAATAACTTCTTTATTATTCATCTGCAGCTAAATATGTGGAGATCTGAACTGAGTTTCTGCTGCATGAGCTAGCTAATTCTCTGTGAAGGGTATCTAATTTGATGCCAGATGATGTAGCGACAACTGTATTTGTTAAATCAATTAGTACTCTATATAAGCAACTCTGCTGGAAATGAAGGACCTTATATTCTATATGTGTAATTGTAACTCCAGCTACAATCTTAATCTGTGCTGCTACTTATATATTGGTCACTAGAGTGTATTTCTTTGCCTGTGTTATTATTAATTATAATGCTTCCAGCATTTTGTGAGAGATATATACTAACAAATGATTATCGAATTTTATGTGATGTACATATATATATACATATATATATATCTAGTCTTGATTTTGTGTGGTACATATATATGTTTGTTGCAGGTTTGTGTTTATTAGAAATTAGCCTAATAAACATATATACTAATTTACATTTATATTTTAATGTTTGTCTAATGTTTGTCACTTGGGTGTAAATTCTTTCCATATTCTCTATTTATTTTCTGTTATGTATACATATATACCCGTTTGTAGTTAATCCCTGGAAAAGGCTTAAATCAGATGTTAATTAACTCTCTACTTAAGAAGTCATGGAGCTATGGAAGAAGCTTAATTTAGAAACTTTCATCTCTTTGAGCTAGTCTTAGTTATATTATATATGTTTTTTTCGGTAACTCTTAGTTTGCATTATAAGGTAATACGTACATTCAGTTAATAGTCTGTACTACTGTTATATAATTATAAATTTATATGTTGTAAGATGGTCCAATAATAGTATACAAATACAATAACTGACACTAATTAACCCGAGAGTTATATATTTAACTTCTAGTCTCTCTGGATCAATCCAGTTTTGGTTACTGAGAAATCATATGATATACAGATTAAATTATACAAAAAGTTTAACATAAATCTTTTGGGTTTTTTCTATACTTTTCTTATGTCTTATTTATTAATTGGGTAATACATGGTATTTCGTACAGGGCATGATCATATGTTACGATTAACAAAGTTATCATACTTGACCACATTTTGACCGATAATAATAATATATAAATTTCTTTTAATTCTTATAATATTAATGGCTGTACTTGTATATGATATAAATATGTATCATGACTTTGTTTATGGGCCGCAGGTGCAAATTTAGGTACGAATGTCTCATAAAAAAAAAAAAAAGAAAAAAAGTAAAGAAGCATATTTCTGCGCTCACGCTTCCCGGAAAACACTTTATGCTACCCAAAATCTACTTTTAATCTATTTGTAACATTCTTCTTGGAGCGTATAACACTTATTTAGGTCACATAGCATTTTCGCTTTGGGCCACTGCTGCCTATTTTTTCTATGGTGCATTGTAGCGGAACTATATATACATATATATATATATATATATGTATGTATATATAGGGGTGGAGCTGAACAAGTTGATTGATGTCAATTGGCAAAGCAGTAAAGGATTAGTGTCAGTGAATAGATTCACAGCCTCAGTTGAGTGGAAAGCGTCCTCCAGGATACGTATGAGTCTCTCTTCTATAAGAAAACACCACGAGAGGCTATTATAAAGTATTCAAAAAAAAGGGAAAAAAAAAAAAAACAGGAGAGTTCGAGATTCTATACGGACAGACCTAGGATCGACGGACGCCATTCCGAAACTATTGACGTAGATGAATTTTGCATTAGAGAAATTGCTACTAAGTTGATCAACAAGTGATATAAGCTTCTCGTTGAAAAGTTGGACTACTTGGTTGACTATATCCACGCACAACGACCCCATTTGTGCCAAGTAAAGCAACCACAAAATGGGACACAACCAATAAGTTGTCCTAATCCAATCAAAGGCATACTTCCTTTGCACCGTAATTAATTGTAAATTTTCGTGTTGAGAAGATATTATCAT
The DNA here is from genome assembly GCA_002914805.1 of Parasponia andersonii. NCBI lineage: Eukaryota > Viridiplantae > Streptophyta > Magnoliopsida > Rosales > Cannabaceae > Trema > Trema andersonii. The sequence continues at coordinate 454,208 of JXTB01000192.1, read as the reverse complement.
TTCATTACGTACGTAAAAAATTTATATATCATAATCAAAGAATAAGAAATTGTAGTTTGAATTGTTTTCAAATTTGTGGTCTAAAACTAATTGTATTCTGGAAACGAACAACTAACCAGACATGTTTTCTAATGGGCCAGCCCAACTTTATGTTTTCAAAATTAAGAATCGAAAAAAAAGAAAACTAACCATATATGGCTGACATTACTACCCATTGGAACATAATATAAACACTTGTTTAAGTAATCCTGGGCTGCGTAGTTTTCATTTTGTTGCATTTGTTGATACATGACACTGTGATTTGGATTTGGTGACTGTCTAATTGTCTGTCCAAGCTTATACATTTAGCTGTCACCCAAAAAACAAAAAAAAAAAAAAAAGAAAGAAAAGAAAGGAAAGGGAAAAAAACGAAGGAAAGAAAGAGGTGATTATTCTCTTAAAAAAAAAAAAACTAGTTTAACATATGTATTGTAATTAACTAAGCAGTAGAAAAATTAAACGAAAAAAAAAAAGCTAATTTTGAATAAGTGCTCAATCTAAATCACTCAAAAAACGTGTTCCAACTGAGAACAAGAACAGTAATAAAAGAAAAAAATTCTAGAGAGAACATGATTTTTGCAATGAATTAAGCTCAGAATAATCATATATGTAATTTGTATTTGTTGATCTCCTTCTCCTATATATGTCTATAAATTCAAAATTTTAGAGGGAAAAAATACATATGTTTAATATAATTGACTTAAAAAGTAGAGATAAAATAAAAATTGGGTTGCGGAAGGGGGGAATCGAAATTTTGGATGGTCAAATATACTTTTTTAATACTTTTTACTTATAAAGTATAAATAAATAGAAATTTAGGTGCCCATTGCCAGTACGTGGCTCCACTAGTGAAGGTAAGTGCCAACTTCACTAGGATACTTCCGTAACTTCATCGTAATTTTTTTTTTCTCAATTGGTTAAATTGTATATATGCACATTTAAAAAAGCAAAAAAAGAAAGTTTTCTTTTCTGATCAGCACAATGAAATCAGACTATATATTGGTAATTCAAAGGAATGGAAATAATACATAATTGGTTTCCAATTCACACAAGTTAGTTATTTTGTTAAATTTTATATTTTAATGTATTATAATTATTTGATTTATGAAGGAAATTCTATGGTGGGTCATCTTTCCTAAGTCTAAGAGAATTGGCTTTTTCCCCCTTTCTTAAAGACATGCATGTACAACAAAAGGGGAAAATGAAAAAAGGAAACATGACTAAGTGAAAGGAAAGAGAAAAATTTTGCAAGATGATGCCATTGAATGTAAGTATATATTCTCTAAATTTCACATACGAAGTTAATTAAAATTTCGCACTAGAAGTTTTAGTGATGGTAATCAAATGGGTTCATTAATCTTTAGTTTTTTTGGTGAAAATAATAATCTTACTTAATTTGCCCTCCAGTAGTCCAATCTCAAATGTAACAGCCCGTACATTAAAAAAAGGAATTTCTTTATATAATATAAAGAATATAAGGATAAATAAAAAGTCTAATTAGTCTTTATCTAGAGGTGTTTATCAAGGATCAATTTGGTAATTCAATTAAAGATAGTTTAAGAAATCCTAAGAGTTCAATAATTTTGCTCTGTTTTATGTATACTTTTTACGAGAAAGACAGTGAGGCAACCACGTAGTTTCAAGAAAGAAGGAGAAACAAGAAGAAGATTCAATTCATTTGAATTTTAAGATAATTAAATATAATCTAATAAGTCTACATGCACTAATTGGATTTTTGAGGATTGGAATTGCATGTTTTGGATAGGGGTCTTAATTTGTCAATAAACAATTTATGAACTATTAGAATAAATATGATAGAGAGTAAAGCCTATTGATATTAGGATTTAAACAATAAAAATTTTTAGTGATATAGTTGGGTAAATAGAAAGTTATGAATTTTTGAGTTTTGGGCTAAGATGTAAAAAATGCAACAGAGATTCTGACTAGCTTTTCAGACAAATTTACTAGTCTGATTGGGTCATATTTAAATGATTGGAAATCTTATCAAATTAGCTTTCCAGCAGTGTATAATTTGTCAAAAATGGACTTATAACCAGATAGTTATAATCAATTGAAAGGAATACTACGAATCTAGAAAAATCAGAAATTTTGGGTACTTTTAGCAAAACCTGGCTGCGGCTTATCTGACTATACGGGGCTTATCTATAAACCCTATAACCACATTCTTGATAATTTTAGGACCCTATGACTCATAGAACATGTCTTCTAAGTTCGGTGATTTTTAGAGAGATGTTAGAATTATTATGAATCATGAGAAATTGACATTATTGGGAATAGCTATAGAGTTGATTATAGAAGACGGATGGACAACAAGTAGTCAATACTTTTAGTATAATTAGAATATGATTTTATTATTATGATACTTATATATTATTTGTATGATAATAAGTATTTGAGAGGTTATGTTAATTATTTTGATTAAATAGGCAAAACGAACGAGGTAAGTAACCTTTGATCTTTTCTAGTAGTTTTCCTCATTCAAAAGCTAAATATTTTATTGTTTTATTACTTCTAATAGAATCATGTTTACAAGTATTTTCTTTAAAATATGATTCAAGTAAAAATATATTTTGGTAATAAGACTATTTAGTGAAAGAAATCTGTTTTACTGAAATAATATAATTTTTGTAAAAGTAGTATGATTCTATATTTTATATAAAATTATGGATCAAGTAGATAAATTGCTATTGAACGTGGTTATAAGAAAATTGTTTTGGAATGACAATAATATTATAATGACATGAAAGTAAAATTGTTTATGATTCGTTATTGTAAATAAGTATTTTAAAACTCTCTTTCGTGACTATGCATGTGGACCCAATCCATAGGGGTTATATGTAGACAGTATTGACCTAGCTATAGAGTTAAATATAGTAAATTCGTGATTCGTACCTGGCTACAAGGGTTATCTGTAGTAGATTCAGACTTGACTACAAGGGTTATTTGTGACAGATTTGGACCCAACTACATAGGTTATTTGTGGCAGATTCGGACTTAGTCACAGGGGTTAAGTGTGGCCATAGTTACCAAAATGTAGAGCAGTAAAATTGAAATCATTATTGACTAAAAGGGATTCGAAAAGACAGATTTGGAAACTTATTATTTCTTTTTGTCAAATTGTTTACCTAACGACTTGATTTGAATATTTTCAAAAGTATTGAATTCTAAAACTAAATTTGTTCTAAAAAATATTTGTTAATGATTTTGGATTACATATGCTTAATCTAGCTGGTTAAGGTTGTTAGTTATTTATTGGGCTTCTAACTTACCATTTTATTTTTTCCTCGTGAATTTTAAAGATTATCTGTTAAGAGGCTCAAAAAGGGAATTTATTTAGTAGTAATTGAGATACATGGTTCAAAGAGAGGAATTTCTTCATCTTGATTGAGAAAATGTAAAGAGTCGGAAGATTGATCACCTTGAATTTATTGAATTATAGTTTCTACTGTATAGTATTTATTTTGAATATTTGGAAACTTTATAAGCATTGTTGGATTTCATGTTATACATTAGTATTTATTGGAGAGTAATTATTCTTAATTATATTAGTTTATAGAAAGATGTTTTGCATGCCTATGAGGCTTTGCCTTATGGGTATGCAGCGTACATCCTCGAGTGTAAGGCGTAACAAGTGGTATCAGAGATTAGGATAAGTTTGATAATTTAGATCGTGATAAGTCAATCTTATGAGGTTTAGAATATTGGATAACTAGATTAAGATCATTTGAGTTTAACTTAACTTCTATTATGGTTTGGAGATTCATTTGAGTTGGTGAACGATTTAAATTTAATAAGTTTATTACGTTGGTATTTTTGGGTATTAAAGTAGGTTAAGTTTGCATCCAAGAATTTTGTTATTGATGGAATAATTAGTTTGACCTTAATAGTTGGTGATCATATACATTATATGGACTTTTGGGATCATTTAAAAATGAACATGGATTTTTGAGATTGTTTAAAGTTGGGTACTTTCATTAGATTTTGATTATTAAGATATGTTAGTTGAATATTGAGGTTTCTAGTATTTAGTGCTTTTGATATTAGTTTCCCTTTGTATTTCATTAATGGACTTAGGGTATTAGAATCTTCTTCTCTTATTGATATTGGATAGTTGTAGGGTTAGTGAGTCTTACTTTAGTATTGATATTGAAAAGTCTACTTGTTATCTTCGTCTTCTATCTCTTAAGTTGTTTCTCAATATTTTTGTCCTCATTTGAAAAGAGTCTAAGTTAATTCTTAGAAAAGTGAAATTTATTGGTTCCAGAGAAATTGTATTGCATTTCTAAAGAGTTGTAAATATCACAATGTTAATATAGAGGATTCATAGAATAGATATTATCTTGTTATGTGTCAATATGAGAAAGACAAATTTGTTGGGAATATTCATTGATTAATTAAAGTGTGGAATGAATTCTAGTTTGAATCTTTTTCATGAAGTGGAATTATTTGTGTAATGAGGATATACAAGGAATTATAAAGTGGATTAAGTTTATTGAATAACTAGTTTTCTTGATGATAAAGGACAAAGAGTTGATATGAGAAATGTCAATTTATGTGCTTATGTTCACTGATAAAAGTACATATTATTGTTATTAGAGGATTAGTACATATTATTGTTATTAGAGGATTGAGGATAAATAAGTTAGTTTTGTTAAAGGCCTAACTTTGGGTTTTTCTATAAATATTGATGATGATATAATTGAAATATAAACATTATCAACTATAAGTGGAATAATAACTTACAGAGCGATAGTTTGAAAAATTAATAATGGACTGATTTGGAAAATGATATTAGAAGAAAAAAAAAATTATGGAGTCTTATTGACTTATATTTTGAGACGAAGTTACATTAATAATATTTTTTTTGAAAGCTAAGCAAAAGTCGAGATATGGTGAATGAACAATTTGGTTATAGTTATGGATACTAGGTAGTAGAGTTGAAATTAGAATATGTTATTATTGTAAATAAGTTCACAATTTTATTCTATTGTATTACCGTATAAGAGGATATAATCTTTATATTTGATAGTGTTTAATATTACTCTTATTTAGAAATTGATATTAGATTACACAAACAAATTGAAGAATACTTATTTGGTGAGCAACTAGAAGAATTTCCAAATAAGAGTTTTCAAAAAATTTATTGTTTTATTGTTAAGAACTTGACTATTATCAGTGATGGAAAAAAAAAAGAGAAAATGAAAATTGTGTTTATAAAAAAAAGGTCAAAACAATTATGCAGTGGAATATATAAATCAATCACTTATGTAGTGGAATATGTAAGTCGATCAATATTTTTAAGATTGATAAATTATTTGATTTTATGAAATATGTGGTTCATGAAAAATATTCATATTTGTAGATCTATTGACCTCTTTTATTAGTAAAAGATAATTTTTTGAGAAAATCATAATATGAGACATTAGAAATCCTAGATATATTAAGATAAAAGCCTAAGAAAATATTGAGGACTAGTATATGAAAGAAATCGCTTAGTATACTTTTTTATGTTTAGTCTATGGGAAAGTGAGTGAAGGCCATATAGACGAAGGTTGAAAACTTTTGATATACAATATGGGAAAGATAATACGATAGTGAAATTTTATAACTAGATTATCAAAGATTACTCAAGTTATGAAGTATGAGTTATATAGTATATTATTTAACTAAGTATACACATATTTCTATTATTAGACTTGGCTTATGCCCTTAATTGAGTATTAAATTTTAATCTTTATAGTATTTTGAGTGAATATTGAGATTTAGAATTCTATATAATTTGGTTATAAGCACAACATTTATATTTTAAGTAAGCATTGGTGATTGGATTTAGTTTTGATACTTTGGCCTATAGAAGATTAAAGTTAGAGGGAATGAGACTAAAGAACATTCTTATGGTCATTTATGATAAAGATATCATATTGTATCTAAGCTTTATAATACCTTACACGTGATTTGGAAATTGAATTAGATTTATTCGAGCTTTACAATATTGAACTGAAATAAATAAATTGTCAAAAAAAAGTATATATATATATATATGGCCATTGAGGATATATTGAAGAATGTTTAAAGGGTTTGTAGAAGAAAATATTACTCTTAGTAATGTTTATATATAGTTATAGTTTTGATCTAAATTTAGTGTGGCTCTATATGAGGTATTAACAAAAAAATAGAAGTATATTCTTAGTATTATAGGCATGTAATTGAAAGAGGTACTAAAAGTTTAAGGAGCTTTTAATTATTAAAAATTCCGATTGGCTTTATTATACAAAGAAAAGTTTAAATCATCATGTTATTCTATTTTTAGATAAAAGTATCGAGTGACTATCACAATGAACAAGAAACGATATAGAGTTATTGATAGATAAGTTTTAAAAGTGATGATATCTCTTTTATATTTCAATCACTTAAATTAGAATAAATTCACATTCTTAAGATCGTATTATATTGAAAGAAAGATCGTTTCAATTTAGTAAGTGATGATCATAGTTTTACCTAGAGGTTGAGACTTTCCTAGAGATGTGTTGATCTATTAATGTTTCATTCTTTAGAAAACGTGAGACTTTAAGTTTAGATGACTAAACTTCCTTTTAGAGGTAGAGAATGTGACAACCAGTACATTAAAAAAAAGAATTTATTTATATAATATAAAGAATATAAGGATAAATGAAAAGTCTGATTAATCTTTACTTATAGGTGTTTATTAAGGGTCAATTTGGTAATTCAATTAGAGATAGTTTAAGAAACCTTAAGAGTTTAATAATCTGCTAAATTTTATATATACGTTTTATGAGAAAAGCAGTGAGGCAGCTACATAGTTTCAAGAAAGAAGAAGAAGCAAGAAGAAGATTCAATTCATTTGAATTTTAAGGTGATTAACTGTAATTTACTAAGCCTACATGCACTAATTGGATTCTTAGGAATTGGAATTGCATGTTTAGGATTAGGGTCTTAATTTGTCTATAAAAAATTTATAAACTATTAGGATGAATTTGATAGAGGATAAGCCTATTGATATTAGGATTTAAACAAGACAAATTTTGAGTGATTTTGTCACGACCCAAAATTCAGGGCCGTGACTTTTGGTAATTTTGAGTGTAAATTAATATAAAGAAAGAATTCTACAAAATTCAGAGAAAACCAAGTACTTGGGATTTTCATTTTAGTCCTTGAATCATTAGAAATTCTATATAAAAGGAGCCTATATTTTGTTTAATTTGTAAAAATAGATACACTTATTTAATATAAAAAAATATAGTTAAGTTATAAAAGTATTGGTTTAAATAGGAATACTATGTTGATTTAATAGATTTGTCAAATCTTGAATCCGAATGTCTAACATTTAACTTATAAGGTTTGTCAAAATTCTATGTACTTAAAGCTTTAAAAATATACTTTTTGGGAATCATAATGTCCCATTTATATACAAAATCCTCAAATAATAGAAAATATGTCCTCATACTTTCACTTAGTAGAATCAATAAACTTGGCAACATAGTTAAATATGGTGAAAGAGTGAGACAAAGAAAGATACCAACCAAAGAAGAATAAGACTCTGAGTGTAAGCCAAGTGATTTGCCTAGCCAACGAGAGTACTAATTCGAATAAACCACCTGAAAAAGAAGAAAAGAGAAAGGGTGAGCTCGAAAGCTCAGTAGAGAAATTGTTACCTTCTTTAAAAATATTTTTTAGTGATGAAAAGCCCATGCATAGTTAGTTTAATCCAAAAACACATTTTTGCAAAATCATATGTATATATATATATATATCCATTTCAAAAGCCGATAGTCCATATATGCATATGCATATAAACATATGTATATATGAAAATACGAAATCTAAAAATCAACCAGTTCACAGACATATGACACATATCAACATATACCTATAAGTTAACCACTTCTCATCAATAGAAACTAGGGTATTGGCACTATGTGTGCTATACAACCTGCCTGACATCTAGCATATAACCGGAGGATACACCTGTGTGTCACCTATAAGCCTAAAAGGATAACCGTATTGTCTACGCTTACCAAATAGGGAGATAATCTGAAGAAATATCCCACGCGGATTTACGAACTCTGCACCATCAGTAGGGACATAGCACTACATTGTAAAAATCTTATGATGTTAACCTTGTACTCATGTGTGATCTTATAATATTTGTACTCTGAACTGATGTATAAAAGTAGTCATGTGGTAATTTAAGTTTAAATGATGCTCTGGTTTTTAATAAAATGATTAATTAAATTTTATGGAAAAATGGACAGCACAACGACCATATTTTAATATATCCAAAAATAACCTGCCCTTAGAAATGTCCCAGAGTAATCGAACACATATCGTACAATTCCATTCCACCATATATATCCCAAAATAGTTCAAAAATCACATTTATCATTGTGTATTGCAAAAATTAAATCTTAATCCGAAATGATATAAAATAGAGATAACTGAATCTCTATCCCACTAGAATAGCGATACCACGCTATTGGATTCTCAAAGTGCCGTTGAACGATCGCTCGAAGGGCTAGGAAGTAATTCCACATCCTCGATTGCTTACTTAGAAAAAAACCAACTTCTTAACGGAACTTCAAATTAATAAGCAGACCTCTTTGTTGATTTCCTAATACCCAAAATTACTAAGTTGGATATACAATTTGACCAATTTGGGTCTGGACCAATATTAGACTGGTGTCACATAAAACTAGATAAAATCTAAGCCACTAGAAATCATTTTTTATATTGGTCACCAAATATAGTCAATATGTATTAAATTTCTCTATTTTCCAAGTACATTCAAAAAATAACAACAAAAACAAAATCTAATGGTCAGATCGAAAACTAACATTTGAAAATCAAAACACCCAAAAATGACAGCTTTTAAACCAGACAAAATGGGATCGCAAGACACATAACAAGAGAGAGCTCATGATGAGAGGGTTCGAATGCCACTAGTTTCGCAGCTTTTCATTATCAGAATTGTCATTTGCGAGTGACAGAAGCCACAACTATTCTTTGCGGTTTTTCAGCAATGTGGCAGTCTGGTGACCTTGCAGCTCTGGCAGTGAGCTCAGCTAGACAACGCATGTTGCCAGGGTCCAGTGGCGAGCATCACAGTGGCTAGTGAGGCGACATGCTAAGCTCAATTGCTTCTGCGGTTGGGTTTCGTCAAGGCAAAGAAAAGAGTGAGTCGGTAAAGGGAGAGACGAGGGAGAGAGAGAAACAATAAACATATATATAATTTTTATTGGGCTTAGAGGACCATTTTTCCCTTAAAAAATATGGGGTATTACAGATTTAGTTAGACAAATAAAAAGTTAAGAATTTTTGAGTTTTGAGCTAAGATGTAAAAAATGCAACGAAGATTCCAACTAGCTTTTTAGACATTTTTACTAGTCTGATTGGGTCATATTTAATATGGTTAGAAAGTTTATCAAATTAGCTTTCTAACAGTATATAATTTATCAAAATTGGTCTTATAACGAAAGAGTTATAGTCAATTAAAATAAATACTACGAATCTAGAAAAATTTGAAACTTTGGGTACTATTAGCAAAACGTGGTTGCAGCTTGTCCGACTGTGCAGGGCTTACTTATAGACTCTATAGCCATATTTTTGTATTTTTAGGACCCCATTACATGTAAAACATGTCCTCTAAGTTTGGTGATTTTTAGAAAAATGTTAGAATTATTATGACTCGTGAGAAATTGATATTATTGAGAATAGCTATGGAGTTGATTATAGAAGATACATAGACAATAAGTAGCCAATAATTTTAGTATAATTAAAGTATGGGTTTATTGTATGATACTTATATATTATTTATTTGATAAGGTATTTGAGAAGTTATGTTGATTATTTTTGTTAAATAGGCAACACGAATAAGGTAAGTAACCTTTGATCTTTTCTGGTAGTTTTCCTCATTCAAAAGCTAAATATTTTATTGTTTTATTACTTCTAATAGAATCATGTTTACAAGTATTTTCTTTAAAATTTGATTTCAAGTAAAAATATATTTTGGTAATAAAACTATTTAGTGAAAGAAATCTGTTTTATTAAAATAACGTAATTTTTGTAAAAATAGTATGATTCTATAATTTATATTAAATTATGGATCAAGTATATAAGAATTACTATCGAATGTGGTTACAAGAAAATTGTTTAGGAATGATAGTAATGTTATAATGAGATAAAAGTAAAATTGTTTATGATTCATTATTATAAATAAATGTTTTGAAATTCTCATTAGTAACTATGCACTTAGACCCAATCCACAAGATTTATATGTAGACAGTACTGACTAACTATAGGATTAAATATAGTAGATTCGTGATTCATACTTAGCAATAGAGATTACCTATAGTAGATTCAGACCCAGCTACAAGGATTATTTGTTGTAGATTAGTTGTGGTAGATTCAGACCTAGTCACAGGAGTTAAGTGTGGTCATAGTTACCAAAAACTGTGAAGAAGTAAAATGGAAATTGTTATTGACTAAAATGGATTTGTAAAGACAAATTTGGAAACTTATTATTTGTTTTTGTCAAATTGTTTATCAAATGACTTGATTTGAATATTTTCAAAAGTATTGATTTTTAAAACCAAATTTGTTCTAAAACTAATTAAGGTTACTGGTTACTTACTGGGCTTTTAGCTCACCCTTTTATATTTCCCTCTCAGGTTTTAAAAATTATCTATTAAGAGGCTCACAAAGGGAATTTATTTAGTAGTAATTGAGGTGCATGATTCAAAGAGAAGAATTTCTTTATCTTGATTGAAAAAATATAAAGACTCATAAGGTTGATCATTTTGAATTTATTGGATTATAATTTCTATTGTATAATGTTTATTTTGAATATTTAGAAACTTTATAAGAGTTGTTGGATTTCATGTTATACATTAATATTTATTGGAGACTAATTATTCTTAATTATATTGGTTTATAAAAAAATATCTTGCATATCTATGAAGTTTTTCCTTCTAAGTATGTAGCGCACATTCTCGAGTGTGGGGCGTGACATCAGTAATATTAAATATTTAGATAATGAATAGAAAAAGTTGATGAATTATTTTTGGTTCAAAATAAAAGTTCAGGGATTGTCTATGGAGAAGAAAGTTTGGGGGTCTCTCATAACTTTAACCTTATAATTAACGTGACTATATACACATAACACTATAAGCCGTGGGATGGACTGGACCGAGCATTTGTCTTTTGTGGCCAACCCACGATAATGTCCTTCTGTGAGAGATATAGAGATGATGTAACTGATAAATACTAACAAATTAATTATAATGTCCTCATTTATTCAATTAGGTGATACATGTTTTGTTGACATGATTCTGAGGCAAAAGAAAATTACATCATTTAAACGATCTTCTATAGGCACTAATATTAAGACTGTGTAATAAAGTTCACATTCAGATGATAATGTATAATGAACTTGTTATCATAATATTGCTACGTATATGTGTGTGTGTATATATATATATATATATATATATATATATATATATGTCTAGAGCTTGAGCTGAGCAAGTTGATTGATGTCAATTGGATAAGTGTCTGAAGGAAGAAAAGCAGTATAGGATCTAGTGGCAGTGAATACATTCACAGCCTCAGTTGGGTGGATAGAATCCCAGAACACGTACAACTCTCTCTTCTCACATGGAGTTCCAAATGGAATACATTGGCCAATATTATTTGATGGGCAGCAGCTTGCATTCAAAACAGTGAATCCTGAAAAATTAAAATAAACAAATAAATAAATGGTGTATCTTGAAAATACATCTCAACTTTATCGTTAATATATATAAATTGTCCATAAGCTTAAGCAATTGAGTACTTTTCTATCTTGTAAGGGATAGGAAATTCAAACTTTGATGCTCGACAGTAAAATATAAGTAGTACTTGTATGATTATGCTAAGTTTGTGGCCAACGAGTAAATATTTATTTAGAAATATTTGTTTAAAGAAAGGGTCAATTTGAAATTCTATGTGTACCGACAGATGTAGGATCCCCAGACCCTATTCCGAAGCTATTGACATAGATGAATTTTGCATCACTGAAATTGCTGTTCAATTGATCAACCAGTGATACAAGCTTTTGGTTGAAAAGTTGGACTGCTTGGTTGACTTTATCTACGCACAAAGACCCATTATTTGTGCCAATTGAAGAAATTGCATATGGGATGCAGCCAATTTGTCCCAATCCGATGAGAGCAACCTTCCTTGCACCGTAATTGTACAATCTCTGTAAAATTATTACACAATTAAACACAAAATTAGTAAGGACAAAAAAAAGAGTTTGGTTCAATGTTTCTGAGCATCAGATTATATTAGAATTGGATGATATATACAAATGTAATCGATTAATCTCACGGATACGTAATTGTTTAATTACCCATACTATAGATTGCCAATGTTAATTAAAGGAGAGGACTATATATATACATATATATATTAGAAAGATTAAGAAGAATATCAGTAAATATGAACCAGAATTTGATCTTGATATTGCTTGATAAGAATTCCAGCATATTGCTCAGGTGTATAAATCCGGCTTGTAGGATAAAGTCGAGGCACGAAGTAGTTGTTAAGGTAATCGTTACTGCCTATTCCAACATAATATAAACACTTTTTCAAGTGATCTTGGGCTGAGACTGTATTTCGGAGTATGATGTTGATTCGCAAAATTGTGACGTGATGATTGTTTAGTTGTCCATCCAGGCTGATACGTGCACCCTGCAATGAATAATAATAATAACAACAATAATAATAACTCGTTTGAGAAAACCTTGACTTTTAAATTTTAATATAAGCTTTATTCAAAAAGAAAAAAAAAATTAATATAAGTTTATAAGAATATAAAAATCGTTCGATTGTAATATCATGAATTGATAACCAAAAATGAGACAAGAAGAATAAATAATGAGATCGAACAGCTACAAGAAACCAACTAAATTAATTAATATATAATACCAATTGTTGCCCAGATTCATCGCGAATTCCGGCTGCCCCAGATGCATAGTTTACACCTTTGAGTATGACATCACCCCTTTCAGTGGCGAAGGGTGGTATGAAGTCTTCAAAGCCCAGAAGTTGACCTGTAGTAAACATGTAATAATTAAAGTCGGGATATATAAAATAATTAGTAAATAAATGAAATTATTATTATTATTATTAAAAGAGATATGTTGTATTTATTCTCAGATTTATATTTATGTATTTTTTATTTATATGTATTCTGTATTTTCTTTATAGTTGTGTCTTCAAAGCAGGGATATTGTACTACAAAAATAGTTTCTCAACACAATCTATTAGATACATATTTTATTTGTCCGAAATCGTTATTGTATTTTTCACTTGATTGTTAATTTGAAGAGCTAGTATAGGAATTGCTTTTTGAGATGGATTATACGTTATACATGTAATTAATCTGTCTTTATATGTACACATAAACTATGTGTTGCATCTGATTGTTAGTCAAATGACTTGACAAATTAACATCTTGCTTAAAGTACACACGGTATTTAATTGGAACAGGTAGAAAATTACGAAATAATATGGCGATCTCAAAAAGTTAGGTAGTACTATACTATACTACAAGTTAGGCAGTACTATACTAATTAAACTAACAAATACTTAATATAGCAAGTTCTCTCTCAAAAAAAAAAAAAGTTCATGCTGCATCTTAATTATTAATTAACGAGTTTTTTTGTTTCATTTTTCATAAGTGGAGTAGGATCTAAAAATGTTTAGGGAAAGTGGATTATAATTAGCAACGATATTTATTATAGAATTAAAATTTTAAATTATCTGATGAATTATATACTACTAGTATAAATCCTTTTCTAGCTTCATGGTATACATATATATATATATATATATTGATGTCTGTGTATATATTTATATATACGTACATGCATGTAGATAGAACGATCAATTATCCACTACATAAACATAAACTAATTATATGTTTCGAAAAACAATCGCATGCATTCAATATATAAGAAATAAGCTGGCAAGCCGTAACTGATAATTGGAATAATTAGGGGGGGGGGAGCCCAGAGGCTTCCGATATATATGTTACAGATTGTTTGGCAAATAATTAGGTTCAAACGTCATTTTACCAAACAAAGGCAACCAAACTAAGATCACGTAATTCCAAGCAAAAAAAAGTAAGAAAAAAATAACCATATGAACAAAGTGCACTATGAAAACGAAAGAAGATCATTGTTAGGCACGTATATATAGTCTAATGGTAATTATTACCACAATTTTTACAGGGTCTCAAATTTGAATAACAACGTACACCAAGTCTAAATAATAAATAAAGCGAAAGGGAGACTGACCAAGTATATCAACCGAGGTCCGACCATTGGAGAACCTTCCAGTTGGAGTACCACCGGGAAAATCAATCCCATACGGCCTGTAATTGGCCTTAGCCAATGTTGGAAGCGGGTTATTATTTCCATTATCGGCTAGAGAATCGCCGAATATGAAAAAACACGGAACTTGTGGATCTCCATTAACGCCATTAAAATTTTGTAATAATATGTATGATACTATAGACGTAGCAAATATCATGGCCTCATGTAGACATATTATATTTTTGTTTCGAACCATTGTGGGAGTTCAAAAAATTGGAAAATGAAAGTAAAATGTTACGGTATATATTTTGATAATTGTACTATAGTTTTGGACTAAAGAGGTATATACCGATGATGAAATATTAAAGGCTCCGGGAAGCTCGAATCCAGGATTCATATATATAGAGGCCCGGGAAATAAATTTAAATATGAGGCCGACCGCCTACGTGAGCAAAGTAATGCCAGCCTATAACTTATATGAATAAATAACTATATAATAATGTGATAATATATGACAGTTTCATTTTTTAAAAGCAAGAGAAGGCAAAGTATTTTTGCAACGTAACAGAATGAGTTTTATAATATGGTCAAAGAATAAGAACATTAGTATATAAATTGGTACGACTTGTGGGCAAGTTGCTGAATATAAAGTAAATAGAGATAGCACCAAGTTGCCAAACTAATCAATAATTATATGCATATGTTATAACTATAAAGCTTGTAAGTATATAAATGACACTGACACATAACTTCTTTCTCCTTCAATGTTGCAATTTCATCCATATATATATATTGTCATTTTTGGTTCAGTTTGTACCCTGACGTAACACGTGAGATATATAATATATATATTTCGTGTGTTAAAGATTCATCCATCAATATTTATTTATAGATATAAGTCTTTTTCTCCTTCGTAGGTATGCAATGAGTAAAATTGTCAAAATAAGTCGGGCCAAAACGGACTGACCCACAACAGTTATTATAGCCTACAGGCCAGCCTATCCCGTTCAAGATAAGTCCAGACTTAGCCTGATCATACTCTCAAAATTGGACTAAGATTATCTCTTTTAGTCTGCGGGCCGGCATGATTTTTATTTTTCTGGCCTACAACTAAAGGCCCATTTCTTGTAGCCCAATTGCTATTTTAGCCGTTGGTTTCCTTTTTTTAAAAAAAAAAAAAATTGATTTAGAAATTAAAAAAAATTGGCCAACTGTAGGTCGGATGGACCAGCCCATTCCTAGGCCTGCTTTGGCCATAGGACTAGGTTGAACTCCTCCACTTAGCCATATGGGCCAGGCTGACCATTTTGACAGATTTAGTAGTGAGAGTAAAACTCGACTTTATTTTTCTTATCTCAAAAGTCGAAAGAAGGACCATAAAAAAATGAAGACCTTTTTTTTTTTTTTTTTTCCTTTTTTCTGAAAGATAGAACATGAAAATCCCTTCTAGTCAATTCTACAGTAATAAATAATTATCATGAACACGTATTATATTCCAACTTAATTTTTCTTCTATAAAAATTAGGGAACATATGCAGGTGTCTTCACACACGCTAAGCACTATTACAAAAATGCTAACAGAAGCCAGTTAAATAAGCAACTTTGAAAGTTCATAACCAGCTTTAGGGCCAGTTTGGTAAAATTATAGGTTTTAAGAAAAATATTTTTAGTTGTGCTAAAAGAAAAATCTGTTGTAGTGCAAAGTAGCTGAGTGTTTTTTAAATTGTAATTTTAAAATGTTGTAACTTGAATAAATTGTATTAAGATATTTGGTAAATTATATGGTTGAATTGTTGTGCAAATATAAAATGACAAAAATAAACATCATTATATAATTATGCATATTTATAGAAAGAGTTTATTAATATTTTTTACAACTATGCATAATTAAACATACTAAATATATTAACATTTTTTTAAAATAAATTTACATGAAAATAAGCTATATTAAATTAGATACTCAATTAAATTTATTTTATTTTATTTTACATTATTTTCATCCTAATTTAAAATTTCAATATAGAATTAATTTGGTTACTTCAGAATAATTAATATGAAGAGTATTTTTGTCAATAATGATTTAAATATATTAATATGTTTTTAGAAAATTTGATATGAAAATAAACTTAATAAAATGTTTAATATTTTTGCTTTTAAGTGAAGATATTTTAGCTATTAAGATTTATTTATTAAAAAATAGTACAAATTCCTATATAAGTTAAAAGTCAAATCTGTTGTAGGCCAACTTTGGCATTTAACTATAATTTTATCAAAAAATTATTAAATAATATGATTTTTAGGTTTTTACCAAACATTTTTCAGCTAATAGATTATTCATAAAATATTTTTAACTCCAAACTCGGCCTTAAAGCCCATTTATATAGCCAATTTTTTAAATTTAAGAAAACGACTTTGAAAGTGCGCTTTTATAATCTGTTTCTAAGAATCTACTTTAAAAATTGCACTTTTAATTCCATTTTTTAACAACAGACTTTAAAAGTAGTGTAGAAATTTCTATTTTTTCAGAAAAAGAAGCGAGAAAATTGCTCTCTGTATTATTTTTGACATATTTCATTATTTATGCCAATCTAAGGATTTGCAATTAGGCATTACAAGAATTCATCCTTATATAGTTGGACAAAGTAATCAGTTCATACAGCATCACATCTCATATATAACAAGAAAACATGGCATATTCTATCAGTAAAACCACAGGGAAGTAACTTTTTTCGGTGCAAAAATATATAAATGCGCCAACAAAAGTTTCTCGCAAGTCATTAATCAATATTCAGACGAAACAGTAAAGTGTATTTGTAAAACCAGTAAAGCATCTGCAAGAAGAGAATTTTGCCGGTGTTTCTTACTTTTGTAGACTCAAAAAAGTTGTCTGCAAGGTTTTTTCATTTTTAACCTTTGGCACGTATGGAAAAGGTTTTGACACGTCTGCAAAAAGTTCCGAAACCATTCTAACATTTATATTAGAATTATATTATTTTAAATAATCGTACGCCAATCTTTACAATTCAATAAAAACAAATGATATATATAACTAATAAGAAAATTTACGTTATATTATGAATATTGTTTTAAGCATCCATATATTGACTAAGCAAAAAATAAAAAATAAAAAAGAATCCATACACTTTACTTAGAGTTATAAAAACAATAAACATAATATCTTAACTATAGTAGAGGAAGGATCTTGCTAGATGAAGAAGGCAGAGGCAGAAAGTTGAAGCTTGGAATA
Organism: Parasponia andersonii; assembly: GCA_002914805.1. Lineage (NCBI taxonomy): Eukaryota > Viridiplantae > Streptophyta > Magnoliopsida > Rosales > Cannabaceae > Trema > Trema andersonii. The sequence goes on along the minus strand of JXTB01000192.1, from coordinate 436,526 downwards.
TGCTCATCTCAGTGCCTCAAGGAGCACTGCAATCGTCTATTGACTTTTTTCTTAGTCCTCACTCCACTTTGCAACTTGGCACTGAAGAGTGGCGATAATTTCAGCTTGCTCTCTAGCCAAAGTAAAACCATAGCCGCTGCTAGTTACTCTTGTCCCTCCAATTGCCTTAAGCTTAGGCAATGCACCATTCTCCTTTTTGTAGCGAGAGCAGGTACCACGTATAATATCAACTATCTAATCATCAGTTAAAGCATTAGTTGTGGGAATAGAACTAATAGTAGACTCACTAGCACTATTTGCTAACTGAATGGGCTGAGAAGCACCCGTCTTGACCATCTCATCCTACAAAATGTAAAATAACAAAAAAAAAAAGAGTCGAAATAATGTAGATAAATTAGTTATTTACAAATATAACCTGTAAAACTCACAAAAGAAAAAAAAAAAATACCCACATGACAATGTATAGCAAAACTCTAAAAGTTGAACAACCCTAGTTCTAGAATCCTAGAATCTAGATATTGTTAGTTTAGGCATATAATTAATTCGAAGTTTATGAATTGAAGAATCAATATAGAAAGATAAAACTGAGATTAATCTAAGTTTCAGTCAATAAAACCAAACAGATGTGTATTAAAGATCTATGCCATTGACCAGTTTAACACATTAATAAATTCAGTTTTAAGGGAGAAAATAGATACAGATTATTTCAAAGCAAATATAATCAGCCATAGAAGCTAAAGAGAGATTAATTGGAAAGTTTATAGTTATCTATGATAAGGAAAGCAGTCCTAGACACTATCAATAACAGAGTAATTTGGCTTATAGTATGAAACCTTGTGAATGATAGAAAAGAATATCCAAATGAAAAATCAATTTCATAGCCAGAAGACCCAAATTGAAATAATTTCATACTAACCCTAATGCAACAGAGCCTCAGATCTGTAAATAGCTTCTTCTCAAAAAGTCATCTCTTCAACAAAATCAAAATTAGTGTATGAAGAGAGAGAGAGAGAGAGAGAGAGAGAGAGAGACTTAACCCTGAAACCTTAGCATGAGAGTAGAGAGAGAGACTCAAAAAGCTTAGTGTGAGAGACGAAATGGGAATGAGGAATGAAGTGAGAGACAAAGTGAAGAAATACCCAGAAACCTTTTGAAGATAATATAGAGGCGTATGTTAACCTCTTAGCCTAATAGAATGACCCCGTTTGAGCAAATTGAAAAAATTACTTTTATTCTTTGCAAACGTGATAATGCATTAGCGCATGAAAATTGTAATTGCAAAATGAAAAACGCGGGATAGTCCTGCCATTTTTAATTCCAAAAATGCAAAATATGGGATAGTCGCGCCATTATCTTACTCATCAAATTTTATTATAAAATCACAAACACTTAAGCATCTGTACAGCCTCTTATAACACATTTATTTATTTTTTTTCAAATAAATTAGTAGACTTATGCAGGTGGCCATGCATTTTAAAGCCATTTTTGTGGGCACGTTTCATCAAATGCTCCGATAAAAGTTATGTTTCTTGTACTGTATCTAAAACTTTCGTACCAAAAAAAAAAAAGAAAGAAAAAGAATACTTTCTCTGAAACGCATCTTCTTCCCTATCACGACCTTTTTATGTTGATTGCAATCTCACTCAAGGGGGAAATCCACTTTGATCTCCGTGTTTAGTAGGACTTTTGTTGTTTTTATTTATTTATTTTTTATATCAATAATCCTTTCATTTATTTGATGGTTTTGTTCTCCGGATTTTTCCTACTTGATTTTATTTTATTCTGTGTAGGTTTAATTTGTTTATTTAATTTATCTTTTTTTAGCATCTTCTATGATCCAAATATAATAGAAATTTAATATAAATGCGACATGATTCACAAAAATAAAATCTAACTGTATCGTGATTGATACTATGCTTTGAGACGATAAAGATCTGGATCTTCCACCATAAGTTGAATTTCATTATGCATGTCTTAGAACATGATTTTAAGGTTGTAATTGGTACTATAAACTCCTCTAATAATATATTGCCAGTATTACAAATTCTTTGCCAAGTGATAGTGGTGATGTCTCTTTTCGCATTGCAAGAATTCATACACATCAGGCGCGCCTTGATTACCTTGACTTTTAGTTCTTGTTTTGAAGATAAATTAGGCTTAATTTGTTGCATAAACAGCAAAGACTCCAAATCCTCTGGTGGAGGAAGTGCCAAGCCTTTCGAAATATCCTTATTTATTAGACTTGATAATGTATTAATATGTTATTAATATATATTAATTGATGAAAAAGGAATTATATGTACATGCTGGTGGAATTAAATAATTGGATGGCTGCGCACTAATATTAATATGTTATTAATATGTATTATGCATGTGTAATGCTTTTTAGAAATGTTAATATATATAATTGTTGATTCTTGGAACCGGCTTTGTTATTAATTTTCTAACCGCATGATCATCTCTAAATGTTCTTAATTTTGTTTGAAAATTATTGTACGTAACTCTTGTCACTGCTGCAAATTTACAAGCACAATTGTTGATAGATCTGAATATATCCCATCATTACGTTTCGACCAAAAAAAGAATATATCCCATCATGTGACTGACACATATAAATAATCCGATTGGCGAGTCAAAACACTCACTCAAGACTACATATAGCACTACTCATTTGGTTATAGTAGTACGTTAATAGTTTATTTATGTATCAACTTTATTTAATATCTAATCAATATTACATGTTTAAGTTTATAAACTAAAGATGATGAAAGTTCTAATTAATTCAGAAGGGACAGCGTGGGTATCAAACAGAAGTAACAACTGTCTACACGAGTGAGGCAGCCCCACACGCTAGCTTGATTCGACCTGTATGGTCAAACAATTAAAAAAATAAGAGATCTCAACGAGTGATACTATTACAATTATATAATGTACTTTTTCCAAAATAATTGATTTCTTGTACACAAACGGCAAAGCCCATCGCCATTTTTTTTTTTTCCGGTAATCACAAGAGCAAAAGACTGTATTGCGAGAACATAATTAATCAACTTTTCTCAACTAGGGTAAGAAAGCTAGTGTAGCGATGATGAAGTTAATGTCAAATTAAGACCTCTCGGGGTTATTTTGAAAAGAGGGCACTGACTGTATATGGTCTAGATCGTATCGCCTTCTAATTATGAAAGACATTGCACCATATTCTTTTATGTACAAATTTTTGAAAAACCATGAAAATTATATGAAGCAAAATGAACATTATTATCTATAAATTAAGAACGATATTTACATTGTTACTTATAAGTTTTTAGAATTTTTGGCTGATCGTACGTTATAGAATATATAACATCTGATATGTGGACAATGTTTAACTTCTTATAATATAGAATATATAATTCGTAGAAATTTTATTCGGAGAATGGAGAACGTTTAAATTCTCAATATTTATGAACAAGAAAGTCTCATATAATCGCCTTTAATTAATAGCATTCCTTTAATTAATATGCGTTTAAATTCGCTTTAATTACAATATTTGCTTATTGCCATCTGAGTAAGGCGCCCCTTATTGGACGGTCTCTAATAAGAAATAGCATTCCTTTTTTTTTTTTTTGTCTTTTTTTATTCGCTTCGTTGAATACCATTCTCAACTCATTTTTCGGGCGTTGTTTGTAATAATGGACACAAGATTTACTTGAAGAAACTGATTTGAGGAAATTTGTCATTACGTTGTAAAATTTCAAAAAATAAGAAAGAAAGAAAGAAAAGAAAATGGTCATTTTTTTTAAATCTTGGATTTATTTTGAAAAATACTAATTTTAAAAATTTATTTAGAAAATAACAATTTTTTATCACTTGAGGGGTGTTTGAGATAACCGCATCAAAATTTGAATTTATCAAAAGTATTATTAGATAATCAATCGAGTTAATTGAGATAACTAATGTAGTATTTTCCAAATATGTTAGGCCACTCCCGATATTTTTAAACTTTTGCACTTTAAGCCTTTATTTCAGTCCGAATCCCAATTGATTTTTCTTGTTAAGAAAAAGTACGCTTTTGACAATTGAATCTCCAAACTGACTTCTATCCAAAACTCAAAATTTGTCTCCCCAAATTCAAAAGAAGGGCAGCATGCATTAACTTTTCAAAGAATAAAACACCAAATAAATAGAGAAAAATAAAAGAGGTCAAATAGCCAACAGGCCAGTTTGGTATGTGCTATGTTTGTTGCCATTTTATAGTTATTTTGCGAGTAAACGTTTGGTAAGCTAAATTCACAAACACATTTTTTTTATTTAAAAGAAATATTAATTAAAGTATATGGTCATAAATTATATTTGTTATGTGTAAAATCTAATAATACCATACAATGTTTTCACATTATAAAAAGATGTTTTTAAAAATAACTAATTAGGAAATAGATTGCACTTGAGGTAGATCTTAAACGAGAAACTAAAATTCGTCTGTAAGGTATATGTATGTATACATATATGAATTTATAACAGTGAGGAAATATGAAATATAAATAATTACTAAGAATCAATTTGATATTATTGTATTGTGTTGTATTATATTACAGTAATATTGTAGCCATGTTGTAGCTATGCAACGAGCAAAAGTACTTGTGACTGAAAACGTCTAGGCATTTGATAATTTAAATTAACAAAAATATTTTATTATTAAAAATCAGCATTTAATTGTTTGATAAACTAAAGATCGTAAATTGTAGATGTGTAATTATAATAAAGTATCTTAATAAGCAATAATATATACTATAAACAGTAGGAGGAAGTAGAATAATCAACTTTGCAGAACTCTTTTTTTGTTGAATAGTAGAAGCAATTCTTACTTGTTTATCAAATTCGGCCTGTCTTTTCCATATTTTTGTTTTCAAATGCTTTGAAATTAAGCTAAAAAGTAGCTCAAAAGCAATTCTAAACGAGTCCTACGGATATTTTAGGGAATTTGCATGATGAACGCATATTTAGCTTTGTTGAATTTGCAACATTTAATCCGCTTGTCAGATTCTATTTAAAATGGTAGTTACTTATGCTTCTGATTTTAAAATCTGCAGGCAAAAGCATAATTCACCAAATATCTTGAGGAGAATAACAACAAACCATATATCGAAAGAGTAGTCTAAGCTAGAGAAAAAAAAAAGGATTGTTAGAATGATTAATCGAGTACAATAAGTAGTACTGATCTAATCTTTTTCCTAAAATTTGCTTTTAATTAACCTAAATTTGTGAAAGTTGCACCTACCATTTAGGATCTCAGTCCTAGATTTGAGTTATACCGAAGGTAGGCCTAAAATTTTATTATTCCTAATAGGGTGGGTGGGGATTGGATAGTATTAGGTATTTTCCTTTAATTTGTAATAAGTAGAGGTCATTAGTCCCGACTTTTTTTAAAAAAAAATTTTGAAAGTTTACTGATGAGTGAGTTTTACTCACGAATTGGATACCATTGAAGCTAATCATTTGATAGATTCGTGAGATTTTCGTGAATTTTATTTATGCTTTTAATGTTTTGAGTGTAGATTAGATAATTTTGATATACTTGGTGGTATTTCAAGCAAAATTGCATGGCAGTGGCATGACCGACAAATGAAGTAAGTACCTTGGTACTTATCATTGGTATTAGAGCACTTAAAAAGTTCAAAAAGAATAAAATGTTAAAGAGGAGAAAAAGTTTTAGAGAAGCTAACTACCTAGCGCCGTGTTAGTAGAGCTCCGACGCTAGTTCGAGCAGAAAATGAAGACTTGACAGCTAGGGTGGTGCCCCAGCCCTATGTTCGTGGCACCTTGGTGCCGCGTTGCAAAAATTCAACATATCTTTTTCTTTACACGCCTTTCGACCTAATTTTTTATGTAGCCACCTCCAAGCTTATACATAGGTCTTTTTAGAACTTGTTTAGGGACTTTTGAGAGCTAAGACCACAAAAGAGATAGAGAGTCCAAGCGAAGAAGAGGAGAACCACGAGCTGGACATAGGAGTGCTACAACTTAAATTCGCTTAAAGTCTTTCTTTCTTTACTCTTTATGTTTATCATGTTTCCTTTTGCTTTAGCTATGAACTAATTTATTTTCTAGGGCTTCAATGTAACCGGATTATGATGTCTTAAATTATTTTAATTCTAATTCAAGTTTATGTTTATTTCCCATTTTATGCTAATTGTATTAATCTATGCTTAATATTTGTGAGAGCTTGGCCAACTTTTACATGACTTAGAAGTTTAATCCAAGATCTAAGAAAGAATGATTGAATTTGTTTGAATTAATATGATATAAGATTATTATAAGATAGAGATATTTATGAAGCTTGTGCAGTAATATGAATTTCTTATGCTTAATGAGTTTTGATAGGTTCATAGTCTATACAAAGATATTGGAACTTGTCTATTAAAACATGCTTATTAATTCTTAAAAGAGATTGATAGATAAATTAGAGAAATTCGCTGTTAGCCTAGGGAATGAATATTAATTGGTTAGATTGAATAATTTAGACGGATTAATCTATGTGAATCAGAAACCCTAGCTGTTTAGCTACTTGATTGTTCTATTTATTATTTTGTTTTACTTTCCTTTTTATCTAGTTATTAGATTTATTTTTGTGAAATATTTCCTTTTATTTACTTTCAAATAAAATTAAAGTTAGAATAATTTTGGTACTTAGTAAGCACAATCTTTGTGAGAACGGTACTTATATTTACTCTTTATTATTTGTTACTAATACGTGCACTTGCATTCATTATTTTTACAATAAGTTTTTCGCACTGTTGCCCATGACTGTTTGCTTTTACTAATATTAATACCATATAACTTTAATTTTAATTTGAATATTTATTTTTTTTCTTTTATTTACGTTGTCTCTAATTTTTGTTTTCAAAATTTTCTTTGTCCAATATGACACAAAGATATTAGAACTTGTCTATTAAAATATACTTATTAATTATTGAGAGAGGGTAATAGATAAATTAAAGAAATTCATTATTAGCATAGGAAATGAATATTAATTGATTAGATTGAATAATTAGACAAATTAATCTAAGTGAATCAAAATTCCGAGGTCTTTAGTAACTTGATTGTCATATTTTTTTTATTTTATTTTACTTTTCTTTTTATTTAGTTATTAGATTTATTTTTGTGAAATATTTTCTTTTGTTTTGCTTTCAAATAGAATTAAAGCTAGAATAATTTTGGTACTTAGTAAGTATAGTCTTCATGGGAACAATACTTATACTCACTCTTTATTACTTATTGATGATGCATGTACTTGTGTTCATTATTTTTACAACATTTACCATGGTTGTGATAAAAACTCTTGTCCCCATAATTATGACCATTTAATATATATATATATATATATATATATATATATATATATATGTATATATATTCATACGAACCACAAGGAAATTGTTAATAAAAAATTTAGAAGATAACAAATTGCAACGAATATTAGAATAAATTAGTTGTACGCCACTTTTTTTTCCTTACTAATTAAATCTACCACCGTACTACTTTTTAAAATGAATTCTTGACTATTTTGATGGATTCTAGAATAATTTTCGACATCAGCAGCGATTTTGATGGATTCTTGATGAATTTCTGACAGATTCTTGATGATCTTAACGGATTTTTGATGAATTCTTGATATCGGCTTTGATCTTGACTAGTTCTTGATGAATTCTTGACAGATTATTGACAATCTTAATAAATTGTTGACGGATTCTTAATAGATTCTTGACATTAGTGGTAATCTTGATAGATTTTTGATGCATTCTTGATCAATTCTTGATTAATTCTCTCCCAAAAATAGTAGAATATAATAGTGATGATAAATTTAGTTAAGTATTTTTAAAAAATAGTAATTACCTACTTAACCCCGAATATTAACATAGAAAAGAAAAATGCAGTGTCCACTAGATGGCATTTTTAGAATCTTTTGTCCTCTTATCAAGACAATTAGAAAAAAGATTTTCCTAAAATCTCTATCTCAACAATCTGTTATATGTCTAGCTTTGCCAATATCTATAGAAAAACATTGAATTAATTATAATTAACAAGGGTTTGAAATAATCACATTGTCACCGTCAATAAACTCAACGGATTATTATGCTAATTTATCTAGTTGAGCTTCTAACAATTCAAAGCAGTACTAAACAGAAAACATTGGTTAATATCAAATCAGATATGACAATAACTTATTCAATTAAATTTGTACATCTGTCATGATTTTGCAATCCAATTATATGTGTAAATTGCTAAATTGTAATTAGATCTAATCCAATTGTATCTTGGTTTCCACTTGCACTTTTCTTTTTTTTTTTTTTTTTAAAAAAAAGAAATAATAAACTAATATGCTATTAACTAAAGTATAATCTTATACAGTAACAGACAAAATTAGAGCGAGAAACCTCCCAACATAGTAGTGTGTACTCCACTCCTAAAATCAATCTGGCTAACTCATAAACACTTATATGATGAAACTAATCATATATCAAAGTCGGTAGGAAAAAAGAAAAGAAAAAAGAAACAAATAACAAGTCAAGTACATTAATATATAAATGTATAAGTATATCTATATCTATAGCTATATATGTAGAGAAGATACAATGTTGAAAGATTATTCATTGATTTAAACGAAATCTAGACAAATTACATCAAGATAAATATGTATAAAAAAGCGATAATAGAACTGAAACATAAAACTCGAATTACGCTTTCTTTAAAAAAACAAATCGCGCTTTCCTTAAAAAAATCAATTACTCAAGACTTATAATACTATGACATGTAATATTATTACATATATTATTTGGACTTCTTTCAAAATTCTAGGCTTAAATTACTAAAAATTAAAAAAATTTGGATAGGCCAATTTTTTTTTTTAATAATCCTGGATTGATTTTAAAAAAAAGATTATTTTTTAAAAACTGCTTTAAAAATATTTAGAACAATACCATTTGTTCCTTCAAAATTGGCATTTGCAATTATACTCAAGATAACCAGTTGAGTTATTAGACTAAACAATCCAATTACTTGAGATGCCAGTCAAGTTATTTGAGATAACTTGATTGGTTACTTTAAATATCTCGTTAATTAATATAATGTGTTTTTTTTAATACTTTTAAAAGTTGTATTTTTCTAATTGAAATCTAAGAGTTTTGAAGCAATTTCAAAATCTGGAATTTTTTGATTTTTTTGAAAAGTTACCATAAAAAATCAAATTTCCTCTATTTTATTTTTTAAAAAATGTGCATGCATATATTGGATTATATATATCCGCCAAATTGGATTTCAAAAAACTAGGGTCCGATCAGATCCAATTTAATAATTGGACTTTTATAACTTGTATTCTACGTATCCAACCTAAATAAGATTTGTCAATCTTTTTATTTTTAATTTATTTGTCACAATCCAAAATCCAAGACCGTGACTTTTAGTAATTTTGAGTGTAAAATAATATAAATAAATAATTTTACAAAATTTAGAGAAAAGTAAGTGCTTGAATTTTTCATTTTAGTCCTTGAATCATTAGAAATTCTATAAAAAAAATGGAGCCCATCTTTAGTTTAGTTTATTAAGAAAGATACGCCAATCAAAATTCAAGAAAATATAGTAAATTTGTAAAAGAACTTGGTTTGATAAAAACTTTAATATTGATTAAAATAAAGTCCACAAATCTTGAGTCAGAAAGTTTAAAAATTGATTTACAAAGTTAATCAAAATTCCAAGTATTTAAAATCTTTAAAAATATTCTCATTGAGAACCAAAGGGTCTCGTTTGTACACCAAATCCTCGATTAGTAGAAAATACGTCCTTATATATTCATTTAGCATAAACAACAAACTTGGATAAACAGTTAAAAATGAAAAGAATGAAGCAAGTTATGAGAATCAACCGAAGAGGAATAGGGATAAGAACCCATAAGGAAGCCAAGCGACTTACCTAGCCATTGAGATAACTGACTCGAATAAACAATCACCTGAATGAGAGGAAAAATATGAAGGGTAAGCTCGGAAGCTCAGTAGGAAAACTGTTACCTCATTTAAAAACTTTTTTAACGACGAAAAGCCCATGCATGGTTAGTTTAATCCAAAGTACCTTCTTGCAAAACCATATGTATACATGCATATATCTATTTCTAAAACTAATAGTTCGCATATATATACACATATAACTATGTATATATAGATATGAAAATATGTTATCTAAAATCAATAGTCTGTATACACATACATATATATATAGATATACAAAAAGTATGATATCTAAATCAATTAGTCCATAAATCCATTCATACCATAAGTTTAGCACCTCTCATCAATAGAAACCAGGGTGTTGGCACTACGTGTGCCATACAGCCTGCCTGACATCTAGCCCATAATTGGAAGGGATAATCGTGTGTCACCGACCAAACCTAGAGAGGTATCCCCATTGCCTATGCCTACTAAATAGGGAGGTAATCAAAAGAAATACCTCGCGTAGGTTCACAGACTCTGCACCGTCGGTGAGGTCATAGCGTCACACTATAAAAACCTCATGATGCTAACCTGGGACTCATGTGTGATTCTATGACATGTGTATTCTGAACTGATATGTAAAAGTAACCATGTAGTAATTTAAGTTCAAATGATGCTCTGGTTTTTAATAAAATGGTTAATTAAATTTTGTAGAAAAATAGGCAATATAATGGCCCTATTTTAATATATCATAAAATAACCTGTACTCAGAAAAGCCCTAGAGAAATCCAATACGTAAATCATACTATTCAATTCCATCACATATATTTAAAAATTCTAAAATCACGTTTGTTCTCATATGTTACAGAAAATAAGTTTTATCCAGAAATGATGTAAAAGAGAGGTAACCAATCCCTCCCTCACTAGAATAGCGATACCATGCTATTGGATGTTCAAGGCGCTGATTGGACGATCGTTCGAAGGGTCAAGAACTAATTCCACGTACTCGATCACTCAATTGAGAAAAATCAACTTCTCAACGAAGCTTCGAATCAATGAACAAACCTCTTCATTGAATTCCTAATATCCAAATTAGCTAAGTTAGACATATAACTCGACTAATTCGGGTTCGAATTGACACCGGATTGATGACACACAAAACTAGACAAAATCTAAGCCGTTAGATATTGATTTTCGTGCCGGTCATCAAATATAGTCAATATATATATATATATCCAACTTCACAAGTTTTCGAGTACATTCCAAAAATGGCAAGAAAAATAAAATCTAACAGTCAGATTAAAAGTCAAACTCGAGTTCAAAAATAGACCAAAATAGCAATTTTCAAACCAGACAAAATAGGATCGTGAAATATATATCTTGAGATTTCTCTTGACAATACAAACTCAACGATCCTAAGAACACGTGATGAAATGGCCAGAATCATTGCTAGAAATTCAAAACTCCCCGTGGCCAAAAACGATGTTTTACAGTGACAGAAGGCTCGGTGGTGACTGAAGATGGCCGACGCGAGCAACAGGTGGCATGAGGGAGCTTCACCAGTGGTCTGGTAGGCCAGACAATGGCCGTGGCGGCCTAGGCACTCCTCCTCCTCCTTTCGGCCGAGAATGAGCAAGAGATACAGAGAGGGTGAGAGTGAGTCGAGGGAGAGGGAAGAGAGAGAGACACACATTTACATATATATTTAATTAATTTAATTTTTTTAGTATTGTCAAATGACCAATTTACCCGTTTAATAAATAGTTTATTACACTATATATTTTTGATTTGACGGGGATTAAGTTGTTGATCAATTATATATCCCATTGAAAACAATAATTTGTACATCCTATAGAAAATAGAGAAAATTAACCAATAATTTATTAGCATATTATTGAAAACTATATAGAAATTTTCGCAAGGATTCCATATGCATGCGTGAGTATATATTACATGTATAACTAGTAAATAGCCTCGTCCATCGACAGCTGAACTAGCTTATTCACATCCATGGGATAGCTGTCCGAAAGGTCGTAGGCATTGTATATTCTACTTGCCGTAATCATGTTTATAGCCTCTGTAGGATGGAATGAGTCCCAGAATACATAATCTCTCCGATTCTCGCATGGCTTTTCCAAAGGCACACATTGACCAACGTTATTCACAGGGCAGCACCCAACATCCCAAACCTTGAAACCTAACACACAAGAAACATCATACGATATTTTCTTTTTAAAAAAAAGCAATAATCGTTTTAGTTTTCGCTATTATAAAACAATAATATATAAGAGCACATGTGTTATCACCATAAACTAATAAAGTATAGTTCTCTCTATCATTTTGGGTTCATTGTACCTTTAATCCCATATGGAATGTACAAGTGATACAAGTATTAAGCCGATGAGCTACACTACTATCACCAATGAGCTATACTTTTATTAGCTTATGGCTCCGGATTTTCTGGTACTACAAGTGTCGCATAACATTTTCAATTCTGGAAAAATATTTATAGTACCTTTCACGAAATCAGTTTTCTATGTGTATATAGCGAAAATTAAATAATAGGCATTAATTATACGCCAAGAAAGGTGCAATGAATGAGATTATATAGTTACCAGCAGCAGTAGGATCCCCGCCACCCATTCCATAAGTATTGATATAGATGAACTTGGCATTGGTGAGATTGGTGTTGAGTTGATCCACAAGTGTTAAAAGCTTTACGTTGAAATATTGGACTGCGTTGTTCATGTGATCTACACAATGAGAACCATTCGTTTTATGCAACGCGAGTGAATTCGGGGTGCACCCAATTCTTCCCAATCCAACTAAGGCCACCTTTGTTGCTCCATATTTGTACAGTCTCTACAGAAAAAAGACAAATTATCAAGACTAATGAAATGATAGAGTACTACAAAGGGTCCATATTTTTTCCGAGAGAATTCTGATAATTTTTAATTAAAAAATTAACATAAAAAAAAAGCTTTCTATATGTCAATTATCACCATGTATCGGGTCGAATAAAGATATGATGTTTCTACTCTTTAATTAACAGATTTTTTTTTTTCAGTGGTAGTCTAACTATATAAATTTGAATTTCAGTCCTTACGCGGAAAACTAAAACGAAATAATTGTAACAGATTTAAAAACTAATAGTTACAATTCATGTCCAGTAATTAATTAGACCTTATAGAATATTAATTTGGTAGTTTCGTGTTTGAAATGATGTGGTATTGAATTATTGGTCGAACATGAAAGTGGGACAATAAAATTACATAGAAGAGTAACGCTAGTTCTAACCATTATATGGTGACGATATTGTTCAATGAGAAGAGTGGCAAATTGCTCGGGATTGTATTGTGAGCTAGTGGAGTAAAACTGAGGGGAGAAGTAGTTGTTGATGTAGTCGTTACTGCCTGTTCCAACCCAATATAAGCACTTGTTTAGGTGTCGTATGGCTGCTTTCTTGCTTCCAAATTTGTCAGCCAAACGCGTCAATATCATCCTATGATACTTTAATTGTTTACGGAGGCTTATGTTGACACCCTTGCAAATTAATCACAAATTATAAAGATTAATTATTTTAACTTACACAGTTAATATACATCATTACTATTGAAATTAAGTGTAAGTACCATGTGTCTCCCGGTTCTTTTGAGTATTCCAGCTGACCCAGATGCATAATTTACACCTTCACGTATTTTAAAGCCCTTAGAAGAAGCAAAGGCCGGAATGGAATTGTTGAAACCCAAATATTCAGCTGTAATATAAGAGGAAAAATATGTTAAATTCTTGCTCTACCATTTCGTTCTCAGATTGTCTGTCTATTTTTCATATCTTATATCGTGTCCACTGAATAAGTTATTTACACATCACCTTAAAAATAAACTCAGTAATAGATTATTAATTTTTACATGCCTTGAAAATCATAATTACGTTAATTTGATGATGTTGCAATATATAATAAAATGTACAGTTCGAGGGTAAGACAAAAAATGGTCTACTCCCTTCAATTTTGATGTTAACATAGTTCATTAATTTAAAGATGTAGCTAATACAAATATTGGTGGTAAAGTACTTTTATTGAACGTGAAATTTAATTAACAAAGTTATATGGTGAATTTTCAATACATATATATAGGTGAATTTAAAACTAAATAAGTAAAATCCTAATAACGCAGGCACATATGTATAACATCATAACTTTCCATTGAGGTGGATCTCATAATGAGACCACAAATGAGACCCAAATATGGATCCAGCCCAATGAAAGGTTTGGATTGGTCAAATGTGTCCTTACATTACCGGTCAATAAAATGAGGGGATATAGAAGAGACCAAGAATATCAACTGTGGTACGGCCGTTGCAAAACCTTCCGGTTGGACCATTTGGGTAGTCAATCCCATAGGGTGGGTAGTTGACTTTGGCCCAAGTAGAGAGTTTGTTATTGTTTCCACCATCAGATAGAGAGTCGCCAAAGATGAAGAAGCAAGGTACTTGTGGCTTTGCATTAGCACAATAACATAATTGATGTGTGTTTGAAACCACACATAAAGCAATCACCACCAACCATATCTTTTTCATGTCACTACAGTCCATTAATACAAAAGAGAACAGGTGTTATAATTGTGTGCCAAATTAAGAAATTTGCTACAAAGAATAAAGAAAAAGAAAAAAGCGAGGACTCATGCAAGTTATATAATAAACAGATTAGAAATGTATCATCTTTGGTAATGGTAAATCAACAATATATATATATATATATATATATATATATATATATATATATATAACGTCACATCTCACATGGCCTTCTATTTTATCACCATTGTAATACATGTGCTAATAATAATACAAGATGCATACAACATTTACTTTCGATAAAAGTTGCTCAAAACTCGATTACTTCTTGTAAAGACCAACCCTTTTATATTGATTTCACCTATTCATTGGACTACATAAAGTTAATATGTCATTTAGATATACATGCATGAATGGCCTGTATATTTTCATGTAATAACACTAAAGATCCTAAAAGTTCTTATAAACATTTTGTTTATATCAACCCTTTTGTGATATGAATCCAGATCCTACTATAATAATCACCACATCATGTTGAATACCACTGCATTTAAGAACAAATTATGAAAAGAAAGAACAACGAAACCGAGGGAGAAAAAAAAAATCAAATTCAAAAGTGCAAGATTGGGGGAGGGGAGGGGGAATTGTACAAGAGAAAGGACAAGAGATACAGGAGATCAAATGCCCAGCTAAAGTTGTCTGTCACGGGTTCTCGTCGGTTTCAACAATATCTTCTATTTGCTTCAAAATTTCTCAAATTGGTCTCGCTGTGGGCAAATATTGCAACAGCTTTGACGCTTTTGGATTTTACGCAACAAATAATGGAACTGATCGCGCATGGAAGCCACACACAAAATGTGCGGACCAAAAGTCCCCACCACTCCTATCAAACATGCCGCATCATTAATTAAACTTGGATTGCCTAAAAGTAGTATGCACTCTCTAAAACTTGGATTGCCTAAAAGTAGTATGCACTCTCTAATCACTCTTAAATTAGCGCGAGTATATATATATATATATATATATATCTATATGAGAAAGGATAATGCTTCGCGAATCAATTTTTGTCTCTGTCAACACATGTGTTATGTGATTTATCACCACTTAATTAACGATTATGTTTAATTTATTTGTATTGAGTTTTAACACACCAATTAGACGGTGACAACTCACATGTGTTGGCACAAAAGTTTGGATATGTAGTGTTATCCATATGAGAAATGATATTAATACTAAGAGTACATAGCACTTTCTATAATATAATGTTAGAAAAATTATTGCAAGCAATAATAAATCTGAAAATGAAAGTACAACAATATTATAACAATATTATAAATATCCCAATAATATCACAGAATTTGATTATAACCAAATTAATCATAATACATATTAACTATAATTAGGATAATAACAACTAACATAAAATAAAGTTAACAACGTAACAATATAAATCACAATTAATTTATTATAATAATAATCATGATAGTAATAATTAAAGTAACAAAAGAGTTTAAATAAATCAAACTGAGTCTTGTGTTTGACATAATTTCCTTAAAACAGTTATGTCTCTTCACCAAGGTGCTTAGAGGAATACTAATGGAGTTTATCTCTCAGGATAAAACAGTTTACGAATAGCAACATCACACTAACTTGCTATTCCTAATGAACTAAGCAATGTCCAGACTCTATTACCAAAACTACGGAAGAATTAACTATAAATCTTGAACTCATCAAAAGACGCAAACTCTAACTACCAATTAACAGAAGCTAATCACCACAGAGAATATAAGAGAGAAGGAAGAGCTGATCATTTTTTTTGGTGTGTGGAAATGTGAAGGAGATGGTCTTTTTTTATAGTGCTCAAGGGGAAACGAGCCATGAAGTATAGCCATTATGGCAAAACATTTTTGGTAGTTTTTGCCCATAATGCCAAACTGTTTCTAGTAGTTTTCAAAAACTAATTGCCCTTTAAACATTAGCTATTACATATTGTTTTGGCTGTTACACATTTTCATGAAGATCCAAACATTTTTGGTTCTAGAACCCTCTATGTGAGACAGGAAACATAAAATAGTTCAAAGTACAAAATGAGGCCAAATTCAGTTTGGGCTTTTCGGTCCAATATTCTACCCGCAAGATACACGAGCGCACACAAGCGTATGCTATTTGGCCTATCAGCTGCACCCCCTTACGTGCGCATGCAAGAGAGAACCTCTCAGTTTATCAGGCTACTAACTAAAAGTTACACAACTTTATATAAAGTGGGACTTTAACGTATTTCTATTCTTTTTTTTCTCACTTAGCTCACTTTGGGTGATAATTTCTTATTCACCCCGTTACTATTTTGAGCAAGTAAATACTTGAATTTCATATATTTATGAAGGAGAATATATATCAACAATGACCTCTCACTAATATGTAGTGAGTCCCACTCATAAGTTTGTCTCAAAATAGTTAATCAAAATGGTGTAACACATCCATTTTTTTTCCAACATTGTCCACATAAATGAAATTGAGGACCTAAGACACGATCGACATGGTGATAGAATTCGACAGTCGAAACCTGCAGAAGATAGGTAGGTTTTATCCTTTGAACCCTCCTTTATGAAAATACGTTTACTTTACTAACTAAATAGTAGATGCGATGTCCTTGAACTATTATGTTATTTATATAAATGATAACGTATCTCACAAAGGAATCTTCTTGACACTTTTACTAGTTCTCACTGTTATGTTTGTTTTGGCCATAAACATATGTCTAGTTATGTAAGAGTTTAATAAGAATTACGCTCTAACAATTCCCTTAGAAGTGGCCCTACTTCTTTTTCATATATGTGATTGCTTAATTAGAATAACCTAATCTCTTAATTAAGAGTAACTCGTGTTACTCTGCTTGAAACTCTATTTTTGATGCATAAGAATCATTAAAAGTATAGCTTAACCTTTCATTTTACGAGCATCATTATTTCATCATAGGAATGGATATGGGGAAAATCCCACAGTGATCCAACATAGTCTTTATAATTTAGTTGTTCTTTTGAACCTAGATCTTGGGAACTCTAGTCAACTAGGTTGGGTATCCACTATATCGACCTATTCTTTTATGAGCTTTAATCTCATTCCCCTTAATAACTTTTCATCTAACTCTTTATTTAATCCTTTGGTTAGCAGATCCGCTGTAAAAACCCGGAATTTTCGAGGGTAATTTGGACATTTTACCAATTTTCCGGGTAAAATATTGTGGGGACTAATTTGCAAAAGTTTTATTCATATGGACTAAATTGAAAATTTTGGGGGACTACATTGATAGAGATTTGAAATTTTGGGGACTTATGTGCAATTTTTGAAAAATTGCACAGCCCAATAAAGAGGGGCCACGTGCCCATCTTCCTCCCCCCCTCTCTCTCTCTTCTCTCTCCTCCCTCCCCCGAAACTTCTCTTTCTCTCTCCTCTCTTCTCCCTCTCGGCCGATCTCCCGCAGCGCCGCCGCCAGCCGCCGTCCGGGCCGCCCACTGACCGGCGTCGCTCCGCCTCACTGCCACGAAGCTCCGTCGCCCGTCCTCGCTACTCGCCGCCGCCTGGGTCGCCTGGAAAAGCCATTAAAGCCGGTAAGTCCTATTTCGGAAATTCAGCCACCGGCGACGATTCCGGCCACCATTCAGCCTCAAACCGGTCTCGTTGGATTCGTATCGTCGCAAGGATCATCAAGGTATATATATCTCAACTCCATTTTGCCCGGATTGAAAGTTGCCATTTTTGGTCATTTCGAGTTTTTGGGTGTTGTTCTCGATCCGACCGTTGGATTGTAATTTTAACTTCATTTTTGGAATGTACTCGGAAAATGGAGAAGTTTGATATATATATTGTGTAGTTTGGTGATCGGCACAAAAATCGAGATCGGACGGTCAAGATTTTGTCTCGTTTTGTGTGCCACCGGTCCGGTATGGACCCGGACCCGAATTGGACAAATTATATGTCTAACCTAGCTATTTTGGGTGCTAGGAATTCAGTGAAGAGGTCCGTTTGTAGAATTGAAGCTCCGGTGAGAAAGTTGATTTATCGCACGAGGACGATCGAGGGCTTGGAATTGATTCCCGACCCTCCGGGCGATCGTCAACGACACCTTAAGGACTTAATAGCGTGGTGTCGCTATTCTGTTGAGGTAGGGGTTTAGTTACCTTCGTTTTATACCGTTTTTGAGTTAAAACTTATTTTCTGCAACATATAAGAACAAGTGTGTTTTTAATGATTTGAATTATATGTGATGGAATCTGATTATACGATATATACTGTACTGCTCTGGGAATTTTCTATGTGCAGGTTATTTTGGGTATATCAAAAATGGGGCTATTATGCTGCCCGTTTTTCTATAAAACCCTATTATGCATGTTTTATTGAAAAACCAGAGTACAGTAGTTTTTACACTTCAGTTCTGTATTTCACGTGTCATAGGATGATACATGAGCACCGTGTTAGCATCGTAGGTTTTACAGTGTGGCGCTGCATGCCCCACCATCGGTGAAAGTCCGTAAACTTGCGCAAGGTCTTGTTACTTCTGATTACCTCCCCATTTTGCAGGTGTAGGCAATTCGGCTGCCCCTCCAGGTTTGGTAGGCGACACACGGGTGTCCCCTTCGGGTATGGGCTTAGGTATCAGGCAGGCTGTTAGGTACCCTTAGTGCCATCATCCTGGGTTTCCACAGATGAGAGGATGTGAGCTCATGGGTATGGGTTGATTTGTGTCATGTGCATATGGAGTGATGGTTTTTATTACACTTTTATATATATATTGGCTCCCGGTTTGGGTTATATATATACGTGTGTGTATGTTTTGGATTTGAACTAACCATGCAGGAGATTCTCATCACTGAACTGTTTTTCCCCGAGGTAACTATTTTCCTACTGGGCATTGTATGCTCACCCCCCCTTACCTTCCTCCTCAGGTGGTGTCCAGTGCGATCTTGGTGATCAAGAGGAGTAAGAGGTCATCCTGATTGTAGTTCGCCTCTTGGTAATGCTAGGAGTTTGTTATTATAGTCTTCGGACTATTTGGATTTTTGTGTTAGCATTGAACCAAGACTACTGCTTTCTATTTTGTCTGTAAACTTATGCATGCCATTCTGGTATTGGACATCTGTTGTGAATGATGATGATGCAGGGTTTGGTTTCTTTTTAATTAACTTTATGTCTTCAAGTAATTGTTCAATTTATGTTTGGTGGTGTATACGAACTATGGGAGTGGTTCACGGGATGGAATTCCGAATATTTTATTTAAATGGGCTGTTTTTATAAAAACTAGAACTTTTGACACTTTTCAAATAAATTAAGGAATTTCTCACCTTTGTGAAATTCCCCTTCTGCCACTAGCCCGGGTTTTGGGTCGTGACATCCACAATACTATCTTTTGACTTTATATAGTCTATAGAGATAACCTCAGTTAAGAGTAGTTGTCTAATGGTATTATGTCTATGATGAATATGTCTAGATTTACCATTATACATAATGTTTTGTGCTCTTCTAATTGCATATTGACTATCACAATGTATGCAAATTGCAGGTACAAGCTTTGGCCATCTTAGAATATCCTCTAAGAAGTGGAAGAGCCATTCTATTTCTTCCACATATTTATCCAGTGCAATAAATTCAAATTCCATAGTGGATCTGGCAATAATAGTTTATTTCGAGGATTTCAATGACACTGTTACATCTCCTAGTATGAATACATAAGTAGACTTTGAATCTTTAATATTAGATATCTAATTTGTATTATTATAACCTTCAAGTACAGAGGGATTGTTGGTAAATTGACCTAACACTTAGGAAAATCATACATGCATGCAGATATAGAAAATATATGATCATATCATGAACACAGTGGAAAAATAACGGATTTAGGTTTTAAAATTTTTATATGAAAATAGTTTTCATAACCATATAACACACATGCATCATATACAGGATCACGTACAACATAAATTAAATCTAGATACAAAACCCTAGAGATGACATTAGGGTTTACCTCTTGTAGCGTGTTCCTCCTCGATCTCCTTAATGATGGTGATTAAACCTCCAACCCTAGATCTTCTTATCTATGCTCTTGCTCTTGGATGATGAAGCGAGTGGGCACCAAGTCGAAACCTTCGTTGGAGAACGATCAAGAATGCCTTCTTGATCCTATAGAACACCGGAATGTGAGATGTGACTATGAGATTGTAGGAAACATTTTTCTTTATCTCTTAGCCTAGGTTGGCTGAAATCTCTCTCTCTCCCTATGCCTTATACGTGTGACTTTATATGAGTTACTATGTAGTTTTTCCTCTCATATATCTTATATATATGGGACCAAAAATTGCTAACTCTAGTCCAATTAGGATTGGGCTTGTTTTCCAATTTGGGCTTTGGGTATATTTTTATAAATATGTCCAACTCGTGAAACTTATTTATAAAAATACCAACTCCTGTGTAGAATCATTATTTTACACAGTTTCATGAAATTTATTTCACAAACACCACCAACCAATTAATGAGCTTAATTGAGCTAGACAAGGGACCTAATAGATCCAAATAATCTAAGTTCCAATAATATGATAAATACATAATAACTCTTATTATGGTATTTATATAAATATTATTAGTAAAGGGGACACTCTACTAAAGGCCCAATACTGCATTCTTAGATTAAATGTCATGCCTTTTATAGAGATTTAATCAACTAATCTTGATTAACCGATCCATCTAGCATATTCTATACAATATATATAATCCCTATACAATGTCGTAGTTGGATAGGTGAAGTTACCATAATATCCCTAAAACACCTACTTATCTTCAAGTTACCATCTTTCTATCAAAGAATAATGTTGTCGATAATTTTGTTCTCAATAGCCATTTAGACAAAATTATCAACCAATTCACAAAGTGAATACTAGATCTTAGATTTAATTATTTCATGAATCTTGAAAAAACCTAAAAAGGCATTAATGTATAGTGTCCTTAACTTTTGATGTTCCCATCAATTCATAAGCCATAACCTCTCTTTTAACAAATCAAAAAGCTATAACCCATGAAAGGAAGTCCAGTCAAATATCAAGGATTAAGATTTATATACTAAGAGCTAGTTTGTGATAATATATGAATTGAGTTACTGCACTCCAATTCTTTATATTACATGGTCTAGTTTAATTCACATAACTTGTTTATGTTGTATTAGTGTTTCTATCAGAAGTCAGATACTTTAATGATTTGAGACATGTCATTCCCGTTGAGATAGATAAACACTACAACCTATAGTAAATAAAGTATTCCATCTTTATTTACAGATTGTAGACTATTTCATTAGACTTAGATAAAGAAATAAGTCTGCCCATAATTAACACTTAATCATGTTTATTTCTTTATACACATATAAAGTCATAGAATCTTTTTCAGAGAAATAAACTATTCAACTAAAATAGTTTAATCTAGCAAATATCATAATTTCATATATGAGATAGTTGTTTATAATCAAAAGGGTAAAATTGAAAATCTGCTTTTTAGGGCAAAAATCCCAACATGGATATCTTGTATAATGTAGCCCATAACTATGTGTAAATCTTGCAAATACTCTTATAATCCCTTACCAATACTCAGCTCTAGGATTAGTTGTGTATCTACTTAGTTTATTAACTGCATAGGCAATATCTGGTCTTGTACAACTCATCAAATATATTAGACTACCTATCACTTTAGAGTATTCTACTTGAGAAATACTTTCTCCTTTATTCTTGGATAAATGTAAAATTAAATCTATTGGTGTTCTAGTAACTCCAGAATTATTTTTATCGAATTTTCTAAAAATATTTTCTACATAATGTGACTGACTTAAAACAAGCCCATACAAAATTCTTGAGGTTTTTGTTCCCAAAATGACATCGACTAAACCCATATCTTTCATGTCAAATCTTGAATTCAATATATTTTTGATAGATTTGATCATTTTATCATCACTACCAACAATGAGCATATCATCAATGGAAAGACACAAAATGACATAATTATTTTCGGTGTCTTTGACATATACACATTTGTCACATTCATAGATTTTAAATCTGTTAGCCTTCATAGTGCTATCAAACTTTTCATGCCGTTATTTTGAGGCTTGTTCTAGTCCATACAAGGATTTTACCAACTTACAAACTTTTTTTTCCTGCCCTGATGTAGAAAAATCTTTAGCTTGCTCCATATAGATCTCTTCTTCTAGATCTCCATTTAGAAAGGTTGCTTTTACATCCATTTGGTGTATTTCGATATTTCACAAAGTGGCAATCGCAAGCACCATCTTAATGGAGTTTATTCTCGTCACAGGAGAATAAGTGTCAAAATAGTCCAGACTTTTTTTTTATCCTTTAATTACAAGTCTCATCTTGTACTTATCAATCGATCCATTAGTTTTGATTTTCCTTTTGAAAATCCATTTAGAACCTAGTAGTTTACATCTTAGAGGAAGGTCCACTAGTTTCCAGGTATAATTTTGTAAGATGGAATCAATTTTGCTCTTAATAGCCTCTCTCCACAAAGTTGCTTCAGTAGAGCTTATAGCCTCAGTATATGTTCGAGGCTTACTTTCTAGCAAATATGTCAAAAATCTGGACCAATAGATTTTTCTGTCCTTGCTCTCTTACTCTATCGAGTCTCAACCTCGATTTCCTCATTCTAATCTTGGTCCTGACTACTCTCAATAATAGTCTCATGTGTCATTTTTGACGAACTTGCTTCTTTTTTAGATTTACAAGGAAATAGATATATTCAAATAACGATGCATTATTTGATGCGATTATTATGTTCTTATGTATGTCTGGGATTTTTGACTCATACACACGAAACTGATAAGTACTATTGTTTTGTACCCAATAAAAATGTAATCAACGGTTTTTGGACCAATTTTCACCTTCTTAAGTATTGGTATAGCCACTTTGGCAAGATATCCCTATATTCGCAATAGTTGTAGTATGGTTTTCTTCATTTCCATAACTCATATGGAGTTTTTTCCATTTTCTTTTTGGATGCCTTATTCAAAAGCTAATTAGCTGTCAAAATTGTTTCTCCCCACATATTTGGAGGTAACCTAGAATTATCAGCATTGCATTCATCATTTCTTTTAAAGTATGATTTTTTCGCTCAGCAACTCCATTTGACTGAGGTGAATAAGGTGTTGTTGTTTCGTATATATTTCTATATTGTGCACAGATTTTCTCAAAAGGTGAATCATACTCTCCACCTCAATTACTTCTTAGCATCTTAATTTTCTTGTTGAGTTGATTCTTAACCTCGTTCTTATAGAGAAAAAACTTCTCTATAGCTTCATCCTTAGATTTTGGCAAATACACATAACAAAATTTTTTACTTTTATCGACAAAAATAATAAAATGCTTATTGCATCCCTTTGTTTATATAAATTTTAAATCACAAATATCACTGTGAATTAGATCAAGGGGTTTAGTATTGCTCTTAACACTTTAAAACTATAACTTAGTTAGTTTTACCTCAACACAAGTTTCACACTTATATTTTGAATCAATATTAAAAGTAGGTATATGGCTTAAGTTAATTAATCTACGTAAAGTATCATAATTAAGGTGTCCTAGTCTACCATGCCATATATTAGAAGACTTAAGCAAATAAGCAGAAGAGCTAGCTTTATTATTATTTGGCTTAATAGTCATTACATTCAGTTTAAAAAGCCCATCACATACATAGCCCTTTCCCCATATACGGTCCACTTTTAGACAAAACTACTCTATCTGACTCAACATCATATAGAATCCATGTTTATTCAGCAACGAACTGGACACTAAGTTCTTGTCGATCTCTAGCATATATTGCATATCATTCAAAGTCAGCTCATTCCCAGAGGTTATCTTCAAGGCC
Source organism: Parasponia andersonii (assembly GCA_002914805.1). Classification (NCBI taxonomy): domain Eukaryota; kingdom Viridiplantae; phylum Streptophyta; class Magnoliopsida; order Rosales; family Cannabaceae; genus Trema; species Trema andersonii. The sequence continues at coordinate 412,086 of JXTB01000192.1, read as the reverse complement.
ACCTTGCCTTAGCCTTCGACAGTGGATATGGTAGAATTTCCCATAAATAACTTTTCTCTGTTCTCAAGCAGTTTAAAGGAAGTAAATAGACCTTTTTCTAAGTATACATGCCAAGTGGCACCAGTGTCAAGCCACCATTCTTTAGGATTAGACCCAACTAGATTCACTTCAGAAAATACTATACAAAAGTGTGTGTCAGAAACCTTTTATGTGATTTCATCCACTATGTTGACTTCATTCTTCTTCTTCTTTGGAAGTCGATAGTCTGAAGCCTTGTGACCCATCTTGTCATAGTTAAAGTACTTCCATTGGAATTTCTGCTTCTTGCCTATTCCACTTTTAGGCCCCCAACTTCTGGCTTGGCTTCTTCTGTTTATTCTTCTTGGCTTTAGAACCTTGAGAATATTCTACAACATTTGACTTAGCCACAAGCATACTAGACAATGCTCTTAACTTTTCAGCATGTCTGTTGTCTTTCTCAATGCGAAGTCGAACAACAAACTCTTGAAGGTTCATTGTCTTTTGCTTGTGTTTAAGATACCTCTTGAAATCCTTCTATTCAGGGGGTAGCTTTTTAATGACATATAGCTACTTGGAAGAATTCACATATGGCCATCCCCTCAGCCTAAATTTCATAAAGAATCAATTGAAATTCTTGAACTTAACTGATTACTATTTTAGAGTCAACTGTTTTAAAGTCTAGGAAGCGTCCTACCAAAAATTTCTTAGTTAAGCGACTCCCATAATTCTTTTTCCATCTTCTTATTACGATATACTTCATATAAAGGATCGGTTAAACCATTCATTATATAATTACGGCAAAGGTAGTCTAATTGTTTCCAAGCATCAATTGCAGTGATGATTGGAAGTCTTGCACATTTTTATTGGCTTTTGAAGCCTTCTCAGTCAAGAACCTCGCAAGGTTTAAAGTGTTCAGATAGAATAACATCTTTTGTTGCCACATTTTGAAGTTTAACTCATTGAACTTTTCAGGCTTCTCTTTGTGGTGCACTGCTGGTACCACTGGCATCACAACAGAGTTTGGCACTTGAGGCACAATAGGAGTAGGCACATGGGCTACAACAAAAGTAGGAGCTTAAGCCATAATAGTCTTGTTTAGTTACCATTTTTTAAAAGAATATCAAATCCAATGAGATTATTTTTCTAGAAGTCAATAGTAATAACTAAATATTACTCAATAGATAAACTCCTAAGAAAGATCACGGAGGGATTTCAAATGGTCCCACTTAAAATCCAGCCTTCTTAGACAAAATTTGTCTAAACTGTAATTGTTCAATTATCACAATTTATTAAAAAAAATATCTCTAATCACAATATACAATTGTATATATATTATATAGAGCACTAACAAATAAAAAATAAATAACTGTTTTAAGATTGTTAGAAAAATTATTGCAAGTAATAATAAATCTAGAAATGAAAGTACAATAATATTATAACAATATTATAAATATCCTAAAAATATTAAACAAAGGAGAAATCACAGAATTTGATTATAACCAAATATATCACAATATATATTAACTAATAACAACTATCATAAAATCAAGCTAATAATGTAGCAATATAAATCACAATTAATTTACTATAATAATAATTAGGATAGTAATAATCAAAGTAACAAAAGAGTTTAAGGAAATCAAATCGAGTATTGTGTTTGACCCATTTTTCTTAAAATAGTTATACCTCCTCACTAGGGTGCTTAGAGGAATACCAACGGCGTCTGTCTCCTAGAATAAAACAGTTTACGAATAGCAACATCGCACCAACTTGTTATTTTTAATGAACTGAGCAGTACCCAAACTCTATCACCAGAACTATGGAAGAATTAACTATAGAACTCGAGGAGAATACATATCAATAATAACCTCTCACTAATATATAGTGAGTCACACTCATAAATTTGTCTCAAAATGGCTAATCAAAATGGTGTAACACATTCAATTGTTTCCAACATATACTAATTTGTAATCTAGTTTATTTTGAATTGACAGTCTAGCAATCTGTTCCAGTTCTGTCTATGAAAGTACTGGAATTTGTATTCATATATTTGTATGTATATGTACACATGTAACTAAACTAACTTGAAATAGCAACGTATCTTACTAGCTTATTGATAAATAAATAGTTATTAATTTAAAAGAGTAGCATGAACATAATATTTGCAATTTTTTTCACCTAAGACATATGAATACAACTATTAATAATAAAAATTAGATACAATCAAATTTAAATTGTAATAACTCATTCTTTTAAGGGGTAAAATGATCATTTGACCTTAAAAAGAATTAATTAAATTATATATATGTACTGTTACTTCTCTCTCTCTCCTCCATCTCCCTCCAGATTGTTTCTCTCACCCGTTCCGTCTTGTTATTCTCGGCCAAACGAACGAAGGATGCCGAAGCCACCTCCGACCATCATTCTGCCAACCCAACCACCGGTGGACCTCTGGTGTGGCTCCATAATGCTCGTGCCACCGATCCTGAGCCACCGGAGTGCTGCAATCAACGAAAAACACCATTTCGACTACGGAAAGATTTGATTTTCAGTGTCGATTCAGGCTATTTCAACGCTTGTTCTTGGGCTCGTTGTGTTTGTATCACTGAGAAAAATCTCAAAGTATATATTTTACGATCCTGTTTTGCTCGAATCAAAAGTTACCATTTTTGTCTATTTGTGAGCTTGACTTTTAATTCGACCATTAGATGTTATTTTTGATGTCATTTTTGGAATATACTCAGAAAATAGTGAAATTTGATATATATATATATATATATTTATATATATATATATATTGACTATGTTTGGTGATCAGTATGAAAAATGATATCTAACAACTTAGATTTTATCTCGTTTTGTGTATCACTAATCTGGTGTCGGTTTGGACCCAAATTGGTTGAGTTAAATATCTAACTTGACTATTTTGGATATTATGAATTCAACAGAAAGGTCTGCTTATTGATATGAGACTCTGTTGAAAAGTTGATTTTTCCTAAATGAGCGATTGAGGATGTGGAATTGGTTCCCGACCCTCCGAATGATCATCCAACGGTACCTTAAGCATCCAATAGCGTTATATCGCTACTCTTGTAAGGTAGGGATTCGGTTACCTCTCTTTTAGGAAGTTTTTGAATAAAATTTATTTTTTGCAATATATGAGAATAAACGTGATTTTTGAACTTTTAAATATCTATGATGGAATTAAATGGTATGATTTATATATTAGATTGCTCTAGAATTTTTCTGAGTGTAGGATATTTTTGGATATATTAAGAATATGGCCACTATGTTACCGATTTTTTTATAAATTATAATCAACCATTTATTAAAAACTAGAGCATTATTTGAATTTAAATTACTACATGGCTAATTCTACACATTAGTTTAGAATACATGTGTCATAAGATCACATGTGAGTACAAGGTTAGCATCTTGAGGTTTTTACGGTATGGCACTGCAGTCCCACTGATGTGTAGAGTCTGTGAACCAACGCAGGATATTTTTTTTTATTATCTCCCCATTTGGCAAGCGTAGGCAATGCGGTTGCCACTCTAGGTTTGGTAGGTGACGCATAGGTGTCCCCTCTGGTTATTGACTAAGTTTTAGGTAAGTTGTATAATACACATAATGCCAATACCCTGGTTTTCATTGATGAGAGGTGGTGAACTCTGTTTGGATTTTTGCCCTAAAAAGCATATTTCTAATTTTACCCTTTTGAGTATAAACATCTATCTCTTATATGAAATTATGATATTTGCTAGATTAAACTATCTTAGTTGAATAGTTTATTCATCTAAAAAAGATTCTATGACTTTATATGTATATAAAGAAACAAACATGATTAAGTCTTAATTATGGGGAGACTTGTTTCTTTATCTAAGTCTAAATGAAGTAGTTTACAATCTGTAAATAAAGATGGAATATTTATTTACTATAGGTTGTAGTGTTTGTCTATCTCAATGGGAATAATGTATCTCAAATCATTGAAGAATTTGACTTCTGATAGAAACACTAGTGCAACAAAAACAAGTTATGTGTATTAAACTGGAACAGGTACTATAAAGAATTAGAGTGCCATAACTTAATTGTTATATTATCACAAACTAGCTCTTAGCATATAAATCTTAATCCTTGATATTTGACTGGACTTCCTTTGATGGGTTATAGCTTTTTGATTTGTTAAAAGACTAGCCTCTATGAAGTTAGAGGTGAACTCTGGCATATTGGAGGTTATGGCTTATGAATTGATGGGAACACAAAATAGTTAAGGACACTATACATTAATGTGTCTTTAGGTTCTTTCAAGATTCATGGAATAATTAAATCTAAGATCTTAGTATTCACTTTGTGAATTGGTTGATAGTTTTATCTAAATGGCCATTGAGAATAAAATTATTGACAATATTATTTATTGATAGAAAGATGATAACTTAAAAGTAAATCAGTGTTGGAGGGGTATTACGGTAATTTCACGTATCCAACTACGACATTGTATAGGGATTATATATGTGGTATAGAATATACTAGATGGATCGGTTAATCAAGGTTAGTTGATTAAATCTCTATAAAAGGCATGACATTTAATCTAAGAGTGCAGTATTGGGCCTTTAGTGGAGTATTCCCTTTACTAATAATATTTATATAAATACCATAATAAGAGTTATTATGTATTTATCATATTATTAGAACTTAGATTATTTGGATTCATTAGGTCCCTTGTCTAGCTCAATTAAGCTCAATAATTGGTTAGTGGTATTTGTGAAATAAGTTTCATGAAACTATGTAAAATAATGATTCTACACAGAAATTGGTATTTTTATAAATAAGTTTCATGAGTTGGATATATTTATAAAATTACACCCAAAGCCCAAATTGAAGAACAAGCCCAATCCTAATTGGACTAGGATTAGCAGTTTTTCGTCCCATATATATAAGATGTATGAAAGGAAAAACTACAGTAACTCTAAGGAGTCACACGCATAAGGCACAGGGAGAGGGAGATAAAATTTGGCCAACCTAGGCTAAGTGAGAGTGAAAAAGGTTTTCAACAATCTCATAGTCTCATCTCACATCCCAGTGTTCTATAGGATCAAGAAGGCGTTCTTAATCATTCTCCAACGAAGGTTTCGACTTGGTGCCCACTCACTTCGTCAACCAAGAGCAAGAGCATAGATAAGAAGATCTAGGGTTAGAGATTTGATCACCATTAAGAAGGAGATCAAGGAGAAATACGCTATAAGAGATAAACCCTAATCTCATCTTTAAGGTTTTGTATCTAGATTTGATTTATGTTGTACGTAATCCTGTATATGATGCATGTGTATTATATGGTTATGAAAACTGTTTTCATATAAAAAATTTTAAAACCTAAATCCGCTAATTTTTTCGCTGCGTTTATGATATGATCATATATTTTTCCATATCTGCATGCATGCATGAGTTTCCTAAGTGTTAGGTCAATTTACCAATAAACTCATGGTATAATTTTCTGAGTGGTATGATTTTAAAACTTTGAAATATCTGTGATGGAATTGAATGGTATGATTTAAGTATTGGATTACTCTAGGACTTTTCTAAGTGCAGGTTACTTTTGGATATGTTAAAAATAGGACCGTTGTGCTACCCATTTTTCTCAAAATTATAATCAACTATTTTATTAAAAACTAGAGCATTGTTTGAACTTAAATTATAACATGACTAATTCTACACATTAGTTCAGAGTACACATGTTATAGGATCAAACAGGAGTAGAAGGTTAGCATAATAGGGTCTTTACAATGTGGTGTTGTGGTCTCACCGATGGTGTAGAGTCCATAAACTCACACAGAATATTTCTTTTGATTACCTCCCCACTTGACAAGCGTAGGCAATGTAGTTGCCCCACTAGGATTGGTAGGCGACACACAGGTGTCCCCTCTAGTTATAGGCTAGGTGTCAAGAAGACTATATGACAAATATAGTGCCAACACCCTGGTTTCCATTGATGAGAGGTGTTGAACTCATAGGTAAGGATGGATTTATGTCATGTGTTTGTAGACTGATTAATTTTTAGATATCATGCATTNGTATTTTTTTTTTTTTACCTATGCATAGATATTAATTTGGCTAATAAAAATTTAGTATGCATATTTTTTTATTGTAAAAAGTAAGAGAGAGAAAGAGCATTAATGATGCACGTCTTTTCATGCACTTCATTATAGCCATTGGATCACCATTAGATAGTGCTCCAATGGCTAAAAAAAATACCTACCCATAAGTAAAAAAACAATACCTATTGGATTGGTAACCTATATATATATATACGGACTATCAGGTTTGATAATGGATATATATATATGTATATATATGTACACACATATTACTTTGCAAAAATGTGTTTTTGGATTAAACTGACCATGTGGGGACCTCTCATCACTAAAAAGATTTTAAATAAGGTAACAGTTTCTCTACTGAGCTTTCGATCTCACCCCCTATTTTTCCTTTCTTTCAAGTGATTATCCATTCGAGTTAGTTGTTTTATTGGCTAGGCAAGTCACTTGGCTTACGTTGCAGTCTTATTCTTGTTCCTCTTCTATTGGTCCTTATAACTTATCCTATTCTTTTTCATTTCTAACTGTGTAGCTAAGTTTCTTGTTTATGCTAAGTGAATGTATGAGGACATACTTTATACTATTTAAGGATTTTGTGTATAAATGGGATACTATGGTTCCGAAAGAGCGTATTATTTAAAGTTTTAAGTACTTGGAATTTTGACAAATTTGGTAGATTAAATTTTGGACATTCAGATTCAAGATTTGAAAAATCTATTAAATCAACACAAATTTTTATCAAAATAAGTTTCTGTACAACTTCACTATGTTTTCTTAAATCTTAATCAGTGTTTCTTTCTTGATAAACTAAAGTAAGTATGAACCCTCTTTTTACATGGGATTTTTAATGGTTTGAGGATTAGAATGAAAAACTGAAGTACTTGATTTCCTTCGAATTTTGTAAAATTCTTTATTTATCCTTATTTGCACAGAAAATTGCTAAAAGTCTTGACATAAAATATGCATACAAAGAAGCCTAAATATTAACATGTATATATATACAAGTTAATATATATTGTTTATACATAAATAAAATTCTAAAAATTATTTTTCAATATACATTAAAAAGTTAAGAAGTAGATATACATATGATAAATATAGCTTAAAAATTTAATACCTTATAAAATATAGTATTTCAAGATGTTTCATGTACATTGAATATAATAACGATAAATAGTCATTAGTTTTACAAGAATCTAAATCCTTAAATAAATAGGTTTCAAATTATATATTGAATATAATATATATATTGCAAAAATTAGAGTATAAGACTAAGTTCAATTTAAATGTGAATAATAAGCAACCAACTTTTAATACATTTTGAAAAATAATAAAATTAAGAAAATATAAGTTATCTAGAGAAAAAACTCAATAATATTGTAAATTTTTAAGTTAATTCTTTTATATATTTAATCAATCATTAATTTATATATTCGATAGGTTTTAAAGGAATTATCAAAAAAAATTATTATCTTACATATTTAACGAAAATATTGATTTAACATATTGACACAAGTTGGGACCAGAATATTTTATTAATTTATTACACATTCATTTTTCAAGGTTTTACGGTATTTATTTGGTTTTATTTCTTTTTATTCCTTTCTTTTTATCAACACCTGATACATATTTTTCTTTTTATCATTCACATTTGTTTTATAACCCATATTTATCTTCTTGTAACGTCTTGCTCATGTCTTTTATTTTTACTTTTTACTCTTATCTTATAACTTAATTATTTTTCACTTTTCTCTTCCTTTCTTTGCAAAATTAGTACATGGCCTTTAATGTGCCCCTCCTATTAGAACTTTATGGGTATTTATTTTATGAAATGTGAGTCTCACATTTTTTTTTAAAGGGGAGTTGTCATGACTCAAATCCTAGGCCAAACTCCTTACCACTCTACTTTTGAGTTTCTAAAGTCTTACCAATCACTTCCTGAGAGGGGAAAAGTAAGGGGTGAGCATTCACATACTCAGTTTGAATTCAATTATCTTTTTGAAGATGCAATTTCTCAAACATTCATGGTTAGTATGTTTAATTCCATTTATAAATCAAGTTTATAAATCATTAGTATCTAGAATAATCATATAATCAAAACCAAATCCAAATCCATATCATTGTACATATCATACCTCAACAAGATATAAAGTGAGCTCTCATCCTCCCATCATAGCCCTGTAATATCTCTATAACAGAGATACCCAGCATCTTGACATTGTCTATAGGCATATCAGTAAAAACCAGCATAGGGACCTAGGTCTCTCACCTAGCACTGCAATAACTCGCTAGCGATCTAAAATACCGTGATGCTATAATGGAACTCAAGCGTATGATCCTATGGTATGTACAACATATAACTGTTCACAATAATCATGCTTTAAAATCCAACTTAGCATTATTCTGGGATTTATTATAACATGGGCAATACACTGTTGTTTTACCCTATCATCACAATGTAATAATAAGGATAAAAATCCATGTCGTCTAATCCCAGTATAATCTAATATGTTTCAATAATTTATCAAATCATCGTAAAATCACGATTTTTCATAAATCAGTTTTAATGCAACTATAAATCAAATAAAAATAAAACTAGGTAATTGAATCTCTATCTCGATATGGTAGCAATACCAGGTTAATGATATTCGTAAAATCCTTCGTTGGCTACTCAGGTATTTAAACGATAGTTTTCGAATCTTAGTAAGTCCAATTGAAAAAGTGACTTTTATATCAGATCCACAAATAGAGAAATAAAGATTACTACTGAATTTAGAGTACCTAAAAATGCTAGGTTAGATATATACCTTATTAAAAATGGGTTCTGATGTAGGACCGGTCTATGGCACGTAAAATGGTATAATTACGAGCCATGAAATTATAATTTTCGTTTCACTTCGAAACATTATGGTATTTTATATTAAAATTCCTCACTAAGTTCAAATTCGAAATTAGAATTCAGTTTCGAGGTCTCGAACATTTATTAAGCTCAAAAATCCAAAAATACATCAATACCACTTTTTGTAAATATTTTAAAAAATGTCCTCTTTTCTAATTAAAATTTACTGTACTTTCGGACACCGTTATTACTTCTAATAAGTGTAATTATTCATGGATTTTAACTCTCTTTAACCTCATATATTTACTTCGAATAAAATAATTACTTAACCAAAATAATTACTAAAATATAACTTTTTAAAAACTTAGTAAAAACGCTAAAAGTAGTGAAAATCTTATCAACAGTGAGTTAAGCCGTGAAATCACTTGGAAAAGATTGACGATGGCAAAAGAAGACTATATATGCCAACGGTGAGATACGACAACGTCGAATAACTAGCGACGAAATGGGACAAGACTGGCGACACTAGATTCGTCGGCGGCAACTTTTTCATGCGGGCCAACGTGTGGGCGGCAGAGGACGCTGGTGTACCAGCAATGGAGCTCAGTAGAAACTCTCACTTTCTCTCTTTCAAACCCTCTGTTGTGAGAATGGGAGTTTCCATGGAGTCTTAAAGAAAATTCCAACAACTGTAGTCCCTAAATACTTAATTACTAGTATTTTATTAAAATAAATTTTATTAAAATATTCCATAAAATCAAATTTACAACAATTTCATTAGGTGAAAAAAGTCTATTTTGCTCCTTCTAGAAGTAGGTTTTCACAAGGGGTCACTCGTATTTTTTTGTATGTATATATATATATATATATATTTTTTTTATTATATAATTCTTGGGAGGAAATATTAAAATAAAATTCATATTTCTTTCAACCTATAATTAAAAAAGACATTTTAATTATATATTTTGCAATCACACAATAGACACTTATGTCTCTTGCATACATCAATACTAGAAAAATATTTTTTCTTTTTAATATTTATAATTTTTTGAAAAAAAATTATTTCTTTGCATTAATATATAATTGACCATCTCAAAAAACAGGAAAACATATTTATTTTTCCTATATCAAATTAAAAAAAAAAAAAAAGAAAACCTTCAAAAGAGTTCAATTATATTTACTCTCTTTGATCTTTTCGAAAAAAAAAATTCACTATCTTTGAAAGAATTAGTTAATTCAAGAAAGAGAAATTATTCCTATATTTTTTTTTTAAAAAAAATCTACTTCTTTATATAGAAGATATTTAACACATACATTTCAAATAAATAATGTCAATACTTCTGAATATTTTTTTTTCTAAAGAGAACAAAATTTTTTTAAAAAAAAATTTTGAATAGGACAAAAAATTAAGGGAAATTCTACTGTAGGAGAGGTAAAATTCCTCCTACAGGTACAAATAAATTCTTATAAATTTTATTAGTTAAGAACTAAGGAGTACAATATTTATAATAGACTTTACCCCACTTGATGATAGTCGAAGGCAAAAAAAAACACTTACGAATAAAAGCTGGAAGAAAAAACACGCTTCGTATGATATATTTGAAGGAAGAAACAAGCTAATCAAATGATTCTTTTTTACTTTGCCTTGATTTTATTGCCCACAAAAGTTACATATTTTAATATTATTGACTTACAGATTATATCTAAACTAAAACTCTCTATTGCATAAACAAACTCTCATAATTTGTTAATAGTATTTAATGGTGGAAATGAGGATCGAAATGACGTTTTGATCCGTGCTTGGATAGTAAGTGTAGAGATTTAATATAGGTTTATGTTTGGCCTTACATTCTCTATAAAAGAATCATTATTTTGCAATCAAACCCCAACTTTGGCCTTGAGAAAAGTGGCTCCTTATTTCCGATGGTTAAAATTAAATGCAACACTAAAATCATGTTTATTTTTATTTTATTCTTTTGTCAAAATAGAAGAAAAGGGGTTTGTTTTGCTAACTCTTGTTCATGGAGTGAATCAACATTCTTTTATTTACAGAATCAATTAATGTTTATGTCCTTATTCTTTTCTTCAGTTTTTTTTTTACTCTTTGGTTCATGGTTCATCGTCGTGTATGAGTGTTGATAGGATAAACTAATTGATAAAAACCTCATAATTTTGATCTGACGGTTAGAACTCTCTAAGAGATTAAACTTTTTTGTTACTATTTTTTCTTCTTTTTTTTTTTCAAACAACGGGGGTGACGTGCCTAAGGCACGTGTAGGCAAAAGTAGGATTGTAAATAATTGACTTGCACTGCACGATGAATGCAGACAAAAACTCAACTGGCCTTAATTTGTCTCTTTAGCCTTGTGATAGGCTATGCACGATTCTTAGCTAGATTCTATTCTTTTCTGTACCATGAGTTTTGACATAATAATGATGCAATCCACAAAATTATTAAAATGTAGCTGTGCATTTTAACACGTGCTTTAATATTTGAGCATGATTTATTTATTTATTTTGGAACGAATAGAGCACGTTTGCATTCAAGAGTAGTATATATATATATATATATATATATATATATATATATATATATATATATATATATATATATATATTCTGTTAATGGAAATGTACCTAGATATTCGACGATCGACGAACGTTTGTTTTTTCTATAAAGAATCAAACGATACAAAAACCTCTTATGTTGCCTTATTTTTCGTATATTTTTTCTAAAAATCTAACATAAATTTCATTCATCAAAATTAACTGTTCATTACCATCATCCACTAAGAAAGAAAAATCAAATTACAAATAACACACGTTATAGGAAACGATAATTCATGAATAAATTGTATCCGACTAATGATTAAGGAAGAAAAAAGAACACAATAATATTGGTAATATTGTTACAACTAGAATCTTCAGAATTACCGGTCTCCACTAACAGAGTTATTTTTTTTTTTTATTGATATTGTGATTGATCTTTTACAAATAATAATAATAATAATCTTACACCATATAAAAATATCCAAATTTAGACCAGAATAATAGCAACGAAATTCGATATTGAGAAGTTCAATGGGAGTAATTTCTCTCCGTGAAAAATGTAGATGAAGGCAATCTTAAGAAAAGATAATTACCTAACAGCAATTGAGGAAAGGCTTGCTGAGATTATTGATGATAAAAGGTGGGACGAGACGGATGGCAATTCTATCGCTAACTTATATCTAGCGTTAGTAGATGGAGTTTTGTCGAGCATTGAAGTAAAGAAGTCAGCCAAAGAGATATGGGATACGGTCACAAAACTTTATCAGGTCAAGTCACTCCACAATAAAATTTTCTTGAAGAGAAGGCTTTACACCTTTCGGATGGCAGAATCAACAATGGTGACTGAGCACATCAACACTCTCAATACTCTAGTTTCACGGCTCACAGTAATAGAGCATAAAATAGAGGAAAATAAACGTACATAAATCTTATTTTAGAGTCTACCTGATTCATATGATCAACTTATCATAAAAATGATCAGCAATACTATAACTCTATTTTTCAACGATCTTACAGCTGTTATTCTCGAAGAAGAAAATCAGTGTAAGAACAAGAAAGATAGATTAGCAAGTTCATAATAAGCAGAGATTTTAACAATGAGAGGGAGATCAACGAAACGTGGCTCCAATAGAAGTCAGAATCATGGTAGATCAAAGTCAAGAAGTAAGAAGAATGTCAAATGTTATCATTGTGGCAAAAAGGGGCATGTCAAAAAGGAGTGTTAGCAACTCAAGAAAAATATGGATTCTAGAAGGAAAGACCCTGAGTCATTAATTGCTCAAGGGAACGTTGCAAGCATTTCAGATGATGGAGAACTCTTGTATAGCGAAGCAACAACAGTTTCTAAAGATAGAAGGCAGCTCATTGATATTTGATTAGAAGAATCGGGAACAATATGGTACATGATTTCTCACAGAGAGTGCTTTCACACATATGAACCTGTCTCTAGAGGATTTAGATTCATGGATAACGATCATGCCTTTGAAATTGTTGAGATTGATACCATCAAGATAAAGATGTACAATGATACTGTTCGTACTATTCAAGAGATGTGACATGTAAAGGGCCTAAAGAAAAATCTATTATCCTTGGGACAATTAAATAACCTTGGTAGCAAAAGTCATGTCGAGAATGGGATCATAAAGATCATGAAGGGTACACTTGTAGTAATGAAGGCAGAGAAGATCACAGTGAATCTGTAAATACTTAAAGGAGATACACTGATAGAAGTAGAAGCATCAGTTACTTCAACAAATTTCAGAGAATAATCAACGATGATGTGGCATCGTAAGCTCAGCCATATGTTGGAATGAGGCTTGAAGATTCTCTCTGAACGGAAGTTACTTCCTAGTCTCACAAAAGTATTTTTACCCTTTTGTGAGCATTGTGTCATAAACAAGTAGCATAGATTAAAATTTAGTACATCTAGTCCTAGAAGTAAGAAAGTTCTAGACTTAGTTCAGTCTAATATTTAGCAAGCACCGGTGATGTCCCTAAGAGGAGCTAGATATTTTGTATCTTTTATTGATAATTACTCCAGGAGATGCTAGGTGTATCCTATCAAGAGAAAGGTAGATGTGTTTTCAGACTTCAAAATATTCAAAGCATGGATAGAGCTTGAATCTGAAGAGAAGATCAAGTATTTGAGGACAAAGAATGGAGGAGAATATACAAGCGATGAATTTGATAAATTCTGCCAACAAGAAGATATTAAGAGGCAGTTTATATCAGCGTACACTCCTTAGCAAAATAAAGTGGCAGAGCTGCAAGTCTACCTAAGATATTTTGGGCAGAAGCAGTCAAAACTTCCTGTTATATAATCAATCGAACTCCATCAACAACAATTGACCTAAAGACACTGATGGAGATATGAACCAATAAGCCAGCTAATTACTCTCACTTACATACATTTGAATATTCTGTACACGTGATATGCAATACTCAAGAAATCAAAGAATTGGATTCAAAGTCTAGAAAGTATGTATTCTTGGGATATGCTAATGGAGTCAAGGGGTATAACTTATAGAATCCCACTGCCCATAAGGTTGTTATCAGTAGAGATATGATATTTGCAAAGAATAAAATGCAAGAGAAGGGAGATGATAGTAAACCAGAAACTACTATAGTTTAGGTAGACAAGAATGCTGAAGATTCAGATTCTTCTGAAGCAACACCAGAGCACCAAGTAGAAGAACCAGTCGAGAAAAAAGCTTTTGAAATTCATTAGTCAACTCGTAAGAGAAGACCACCAGCATGACACTCAGATTATGCAACTGAGAGCAACATTGCATACTGTCTTCTAATAGAGGATGAAAAGTCAACAACTTTCCATGAGGTTACCAAAAGTCCGGATATATCCCTATAGATGACAGCAATATAAGAAGAGATTGAAACCCTTCACAAGAATGAGACATGGGATCTTGTTACGCTACCACATGGAAGAAAGACTATTAGCAACAAATGGTCTACAAGATCAGGTGTGATAGCAAGATCATTGGAGTGGTATTGTGCAAGATTAGTGGTAAAGGGATATACTCAGAAAGAAGGTATTGACTTTAACGAGATATTTTCACCTATAGTTTGACTGACAATAGTTAAAGTGATTCTGGCGATGTGTGCTACGTTTAACCTATATCTAGAGCAGCTAGATGTGAAAACTACTTTTCTTCGTAGAGAACTTGAAGAAGAAATTTATAAGCTCTAACTAGAAGGTTTTGTTAAAATAGACAAGAAGAACTTGGTTTGTAGATTGAACAAATCTCTATAAGGTTTCAAACAAGCGTCGGGGTGTCAATATAAGAGATTTGATTTCTTCATCATAAGTCTTGGGTATAACAGACTCAGTTCAGACCACTACACATACTTCAGAAGGTTTGATGAAGATAGTGATTTCATTATCTTATTGTTATACGTGGACGACATATTAGTAGCGAGCCCCAACAAAAGAAGAGTCCAAGAATTAAAGCACAGTTAGCTAGAGAATTTGATATAAAGGACTTAGGACCAGCAAACAAGATTCTAGGGATGCAAATTCACCGAGACAGAATTAATAGGAAGATTTGGCTTTCTCAGAAAAATTATTTGAAGAAAATCTTGTGTCGCTTCAATATGCAAGATTGTAAGTCAATATTTACCCTACTTTCTGTTAACTTCAAATTATCTTCGAGGATGTGTCCTAACAATGAAGCAGAGAAAATGGAGATGTCTTGAGTACCGTATGCATCAACGGTGGGAAGCCTAATGTTTGCTCTAATATACACAAGTCTAGACATTACACAAGCGTAAGAGCAATTAGTCGGTATATGGCGAATCTTGGTGGAGAGCATTAGAATGCTATGAAGAGGATTCTGAGGTACATCAAAGGAACCTCAGATGCTACATTATGTTACGAAGAATCAGAATTTACTATCGGAGGATATGTTGATTCAGATTTTGCAGGTGATCTTGACAAATAAAAATCTACTACAGGTTTTATGTTTACTCTTGCAAAATGAGCTTTAAGCTAGATTTTGAAACTACAAACTATTGTGACTTTAACTATAACAGAAGCAGAATACATGGTGGCTGCACAAGTTTGCAAAGAGACTATTTGTGTTCAAAGGTTATTGAAGGAGCTCGGGAAGACACAAGAAAAGATTCCTTTGTTTTGTGATAGTTAGAGTGTCTTCCATATTGCAAAGAATCCAATCTTTCATTCTAGGACAAAGCACATAGGTGTTCAATATCATTTTGTTCAAGAAGTAATAGAAGATGGAAGTGTATACATGAAGAAGATTCATACTAAGAAGAACCTAGTAGATGCTTTAACTAAATTAATTAATACTGACAAGTTCCAATGGTGTAATTTCTCATATGGCCTAGCAGTACGTAAGCAGCATGAAGAATTGACAAGCAAAGAAAAAAGAGATTTCTCAAGTGTGAAGACATGATTAAAATCATGTCTTCACGTGAGAGAATGTTGAACAAATCGACAATTGAAGCTCACCAACCCGTCGTAATAGGAATAGTAAAAAGGTCAGCCGAAATAGGAATAGTAAAAAAAGTAGCTGCAATAGGAACAGTAAAAAGAGCAGCTATAATAGCAATAGTGAAAAGAGCAGTTATAATAACAATAGAAAAAGGTGATGTTCACACTACCTTTCAAGTTCTAAAAATACGGAGGACTTCATCACTTATTTTGTATTCCATTCTAAAATCTTCTTTTTTTCTAAGAACGAATTCAGGCCTAGGAATTCCTCTTAGTATCGTACTTATTTTCTTCTAAATTGTTTAGAGGGAGTGTTTTTTCCTATTTTAAGAGAGAGAAGTTCATTTGTTTTCTTCTTGTATTTAGAGAGAAATAAGTTGTAATCTCCTTTTCATAATGAAATTCTTCACAGCCTTGTCTGTGGACGTAGCCTAAATTAGGTAAACTATGTTAAATCTTTTGTGTACCTTATTTTTTTTTCATTTTACCTAAATTTTTTTAATTCGTATTTTAGCTGTGTGTTGTCGCTTTCGGAAAGCCGATCTCCTAACAACTACTTCTATCGATAAACTTGACAGTAATCGATAAAAGAAAAACGTGCAAATTGGTTTCATTCAAAGCTAAAAGAAAGATGTACCTGTTGATGGAGGTTTTGTCAACAATAAATTTAGAAAAAATTACGAGATGTGGCTTGTATGAAAAGAGTTAGTAATCAAAGCAAATAAATAGGCAAAGATTTTATAGTGGTTCAGTCCCGAAAAAGATGAGTTTACGTCCACTGTTTTTCATTATTTTCTGGAGAATTACAAGAACTCAGAATTACAATGCGTTGTCTGGAAAGAAAAAAGTTAAAAAATGTTCTTTCAAGAATTCCTCAGCCTCTCAAGCTCAGAAAAAGTCCTTAGCCTCAACGAAGCATTGAACTCCCTTTATATAGATGAGGGTAGCTCAATTGTGAGAATGAGTAACTATATAATCAGGTAATACAATTTGAGTAACAATATAATTTGGTAATCACTTAAATTGGATAACTGGTCGATCTTGAAAGAGAAACTTTTGTTTCCCTTTCTTTGTAGGTTACCCGTTTGACGAAGCATAGACTAGTCTCCTTTTTATTCTGGTCGCACTTAACCTATTCGGAGGAGGTCGCACGTAACTTATGTGGTGGAGGTCGCATGTAACTCTTTCGGAAGAGGTCGCACTTAATCTTACTCATGCAACCTGACATAGGATTTTAGATCGCACAACAATTGCCCCCCAGCTCCATTAGTTCTTTAGGACAAAATGGAGCTTCCTTCTAATGTAAGTGCGAGCTTAAAAAATGCTACGTCACGACCTAGACTTGAGATCCTTGAAGAGTCGAAGAGTCGCCAGATCTCAAATCTCACCTTTCTCAAGATCACGCGCACCTTTTTCTGACAGATGAAAACATGTGTCGCCTTTTCTAAGAAAAGTAGCAGAACTTAAGGAGACTTAAGGATAGCGATGATGCCAACTATCGTCTTTAAACTGAATCGTTTCAAATTTTGAAAGATATTGATTTAATTTCAGAAAAAAAATCAAATCACGCGTGAACTTCGGCCTTTAGATCTGAAAATCAAATACCTTGATCTACGGCTGTGATTTAGCGATGCTTGAGAAATAAATATCGGAAATCAATCCACTTCTACTTCTTCATTATAAACTCTCTCGTCTTCCATCTCTCTAAAATCCAAAGTATTTCAAAGTAAACCCTACATTGTCATTTCGTTATTCAGTTCACACAGTTCTAGTAACTTCTCCGACGGAGTTCAGACCATATCTCAATCCCTCTGCTTTTGAAGAAAGGTTAGTACATTTCTTCTCTCTAATTTTTCTTCGTCTATTCTCGGAAAAACTTATTCAGTTTTTATCTCTAGGAATTGAAACACATCCCATATTCGGATGGACTGGAATGAGAATTTTTCAGATCCCCTTTACCAGTTCATAGAATAGACTCTTTTCTAGATAATGGACAAAGACGAACCCGTGAAAGAGTTTCTAGGGTCTGACACCCTATTTATTTATTTATTTTTTGACAAACTACTCAAGCAATTTTTATGAATCCGTAGACCGATTAGAAAAAATTTGATGAGCTTGCTTGTTAATACAATCCTAGGGTGAATCCCAAAAATTAGCGTATAGTGAAGATCCTTGATGCTCGCATAGGACTAAACCCATCCGTATTTCTTTTCAGATGTCCAGTAGTGAGGATTATAGGGAAGGGAATGCATTTTCAGGAGAATCTGAGAACTCCAGTGTTAGCTCCATAAACCTTGAAGATTATCTTGAGCCAGATTCCGAAGTAGAGATAATAGGGGTCAGGCAAAATAGTCCTCGCATAGACGACCTCCCTCATGACCAGTGGCCTCGACATATCCGGGATGCCCCTGCCTTCGCATCGGGCTATCAATACGTAGAGGGGAATTGGTCATGTACCAATATAAGGACGAGCTGCACATCGAACAAACTCAGCAAAATCATGTGCAACTATAAGATCGCCATCCCTCTTTGCCTACCCATGGAATTCAATCGACCATACACACCACCACGCAGAATTGCTTTATTTTCTGAAGCAATTCTCAAGTGCGGTGTCCACCTCCCACTTCATCCATACATAAAATCAATTTTCGACTATTATGGGGTCGTCCCTTTCCAACTGACTCCTAATACATATAGATATATGGTAGGTCTGTACATACTTTACCATAAATTAAGTTTAGACTCCCCCTCTCCTAAAGAGTTCGCTTGGTTTTACCAAGTGAAATCAAATCCGTCAGATCTTGGCTTCTTTTATGCGAGCAAATGCTCGAACCAGGCAATAAAAACAATCTACGGGGTTCGCAACAACATGGGAAAATGGAAAAATCCATTTTTCTACTTTGACTATGCGGATAACGGCTTCTTTCAAAATCCTGGTAGGTAGTTTTTCAATTTATCGCCTTTTTCTGTGTTGTTATATTTATCTTGATCATACCTGTATATCATCGCAGATAACAAGGAACGGCTCGGACTTTCCAGGGAACAGCTCGTAAGGGTGTACAAAATCAATGACCTTCCAATTGAGGAATTTGATTGGAAGGTACTTGGTACTTCCAAGAACCTGGTCACTTGCGGTCTGCTTCCAAAGGGAGCCGCATTCCCTGACCCCCCGTCTGTTCGTCCAGACCTTCGAGCTCGAAGAAAAAGAAGCTAAGGAAACAGATGGATATAAGTGTCTCGTCTTCCAAACCTAGGAAACGAAAAGCACCTACCACCCCTCCAACTTCGGAACCTTCTTCTCCAGAAACAGTGTCACCACCAGCTCCTCAACCAGCTCTTCAACAAGAAGAAGGTAATCATATGTATATACATTTTCTAATTATCATTATATTATATCACCTCGCTTACTGATATATCTGTACAGAGATGGTTATTAGTAGCGGCCTGCGAGCACCACCCTCCACTCTCGAGTCCATGGCAAAATCCAAGACACTCGAGAGCACTCCATCATCGAAAGGGAAAGAGAAGGTCAAAAAGTTGCCTTCGAGGACATCCCGACAAGCTCGCCTCCTCCACAGCCTCAGACAATGAGCCATTCTGAACCACCCAAGGAGGCTGCCACCTCTTCAGAACCGATCCTGGTAGATAAGGATGAGGAGCTCTTCGCACTCCTCGATCAATTACCAGAGAAAGCTGGTATGAGCGCAGCCTTCATTGATCGCTTCACTTCCGAGGAGGGCTGGGAGAGGATGAAGCATCGATCTGCTAAGGTCGCCTTCGGTTCTACGATGAGGATGCTGGCCAATGTAAGCACCTTTTTATTCTCTCCTCAAATGTATTATTTCTCGATATTAATGGTTATATTTTCAGACCGCGGCTACTGCTGTCCTGATGCATGACCCGGTCCTCGAATGTTTGGAAAAAGCCGAAAAAGCTAAAGAGATAACCTAAGCATTTAAGAACTCGGAGAAAGCTCGGGAGGAGGAGAAAAAAGCTTTTGACTTGGAAACGCAGTAGCTGCTTGAAGGCCTGGCCAAGGAGAAGCTCGAGAAGGAGAACCTCGAGGAGAAATTCAAAGAGCTCGAGAAAACCATCTCCGAGCATCCGGATCGCATGAGGGAGGCGACAACAGAGGTGGTTCACAAAGTTATCAAAGAGTTCAAGGCGACTAAAGTCAAAGAGCTCGATGATAAAGCTAGTAACATCACCTCGTCGACCATTATTTTTAACATCTTCTGCTAGCATTTGGACTTTGACTTCTCCATCCTTGGCGAGGACGTAGTCGAGCCTGTTCAGAGTTTGAGGGAGAATACTGCCAAAACTGGGGATGGCAGTGCGAGCACTTCTGCATAATAAATACCTATTATTTTTTATTTATTTTTTAGAATAATGCTGGCTTGGTCCCCCTTCCTCTCTCTGCTTATGTACGGGTGCAATTTTTTAATGAATATTTTTTCCTTGTCAGATATATATTCCTGCAAAATAATCAAAACACAACATTGTAATTTTAACTAAGTAGTCAATCACTAACTGACTGATTGGTATGCTTTTTGCGATTTGAATCCAACTAAAACTAAACGAGTTCTAAGTGTTAGGATAGGTTAGGTCGCTTAAGAAAACAACAAATACGAGTGATGCAAACTCGACTATTTTTCAAAAGTTCCATGGAAAATAGGATATAGCAATATATCACATCGAACAAATGTTTTGCTTAGTTACTTTGTTATTCGAGGAGGGAAATTGCGTAATATGACATGCTAAGGTATGAAGCGAGGAGAAAATCCTAGGATTTTAAGGAATTTTAGATATTTCGACGATCTAAAACTCTGTCCCCTCTAAATGGACATTTTGCATAGTCCCTTAGGAAATAAGTAGGAGATAATATTCTGATCCCACTGCCCCCCGAGTTTTATGGTGTCCGAAAACTGCCATAAAACTATAAGAGATGAATCAAATGAAGTTGAAGTAATAGCCGAAGAAATATTATTGATGAATGACGTCGAATGTCGAAATGATGAAGATACAGGAAGCCGTTGAAAATACATGAAGATAAACATGAAGATTCATTGATAATAACGACGAAGTTGTTTTGCATTCCAAGCATGTTCGATCTTTTGTCCGTCAATGCGAGCTAGCTTGTATATCCCAGGTCAAATGATGTCGTCAATAACATAAGGTCCTTCCCAGGAAGGTCCAAATATACCAGCACCATGTTCTTTATTATTAGGTAGAACTCTTCGAAGGACAAGATCACGAACTTCAAAATGTCTACTTTTGATTTTAGAGTTATAATGTCGAGCAGTGCGTTGTTGATATGATGCAATTCGAAGTTGAGATTATTCACACCTTTCTTCTAAAAAATCAAGTTCAATTCTCAATAATACATCATTCTGATCTCGCTCATAAACAGATCGCCGTAGAGAGCTCGCACCAATTTCAACTGGGATCATTGCTTCATATCCATAAGTTAAAAAGAATGGACTCTCTCCAGTAGTGGTTCGTTGAGTGGTGCAATAAGCTCATAAAACTTCTGGAAGTACTTCTGGCCAAGCTCTTTTATGCTCCTCCAGCTTAATCTTTATATTCTATTTAAGTATTTTGTTTATCACTTCGACCTGCCCATTGGCTTGCGGATGAACAACAGCAGAGAAACTTTTCTTGATGCCCAAGTTGTTGCAGAAGTCACGGAACTCATCACAGTCGAATTGTTTCCTATTATCAGAAATTATAGTATGCG
>JXTB01000192.1:360691-387775 GCA_002914805.1 Parasponia andersonii | reverse complement strand
GCTGTCACCAGTGAAACCATAGAGCAGAGTAACGGTAGGCTTTAAGTCACTTTCGTTCAACCCCATCTTCTTAAAGGCGTCGTAGTACAGGATATCAACAGTACTCCCGTTATCAACTAATACTCGCCACAACTGCGTGCTTCCACAATTAATTTTTATGACCAATGCATCATTATGCGGATAATGGATTTCCCTTGTGTCCTGTTCTGTGAAGGTAATGTCCATGTCCGGTACTCATTGAAGTTTGCGTGGTCGCTGTTCAAGATACATGACGTTAGTCAATGGCTGTTGTCGAGCTTCTCATGCATACCTGTCTTGAGCCCTTTTTGAATTTCCGCCAACATGCAGTCCTCCAAAGATATTTCGGACTTCGCGTTGAATTTCTGGAGGTCGTTGTTGGTCCTTTTATTGTTCTACCTGGTGTATTGCCGCAGTCGCCCCTCTTTAATCAATCTTTCAATTTCATCCTTCAAGGCATAGCAATTATTGGTGTCATGTCCAATATCATTGTGATACCGGCAGAACTTGTTAGGGTCGCGCTTTGCTTTGTCCTGTTTCATTGGTTCCGGTTGATGGTATCGCTCCTACTAGTTTGTGACCGCATAGATATGATCTATGGGTACGTTTAACTCGATGTGATTGTTGAACCATATTGGAGCTCTTGAAATCTCCTACTTTTTAGTTCTAGGCTGATTCCCTGTCAACTGTTCATTACTCCTTTTATTTTTCTTATTACCGTTATTGTTTGTCGCGATCGCATCTTTAGTAGTATCTTTCCTCCCTTCTTTCTTTGTCTTTTGAAGATTCTCACGTGAAGATTCTACCCTCAGATGCCGACCAACTCTTCGGTAGAAGTCCTCTAGAATTCTACATTCTCGCTCGAGTAATTCCTCCCAGAGTTTAGTTTCTGGTCGCACCCCGGCCATCATGAGAGTTAAAACTCCCCTTTCAGGTGGATTGTTGACCTGTGCTAACTCTGAGATGAATTGGCTGAGATAAGATCGTAGAGTTTCCTCTGGACCTTGTCGAATTGCAGATAAGCTAACAAGTGGAACAGTGAAATTCTTTGTAGCTTGGAACTGTCTCAAGAACACCGTCTAAAGTTGTTACCAGGATGAGATTGAGCCAGACTTAAGCCCTCGAAATCACTTCTTTGCTTCTCCCGAGAGAGTTACAGCAAAATATCTGCAACGTGCATGATCATTGATACGATGGAGTTCCATCAAGTTGCTGAAGTGATCCATATGGTCCTATGGATCAATTTTCCCATCAAAAGTATTTATGGTGAGAAGTCTGAATCCATTAGGTAAGGCAGCAGCTCGAATTTCCTCGTTGAATGGCGATTGACGATACCCATTAACGAGCTCATCGTCCCAACCAGCAAGTACATCTAATGCGATCCTTAAATTGTGGACATCGACGTTCGGAGGGAGAGTATTATCTCTTACTGGCGGCAAGGGCAGCCTTTGATCGTTATCTCGAGGTATGGCGGGTTGGTCAGGTAGAATCTTCTGCGATCTGTGAGAGGAATCCAGCGAAATAGTGCGATACGGATCGTTCATGACTACGTCGCCTCTCCAAGTATTGTCTTAGGTCTGTAGGATCTTGTCTCGACTCTCTGCTGATCCTTTCGAAGACGCTTCTTGATTGTCATTTTTGTTCGCTGTTTAAGCGATCTTGATTACCAGTGGATTTGCGAGAAGTTTGTCCACGATTACGATTAGTACTTGAACTCTCTGTACCAGATTCTAGAGGCAAGTTTGCGACTTTACCTTTTCCTTTGGAGATGTGATCTTCATGACGCTCTTGCTGGGTTCTTGGCTGGTTTCATTTCTTGTCTCTAGGATCTGTATTCCTTTCTCAGGTAGTTGAGCAGGACATTCTGTGGGACGTTCGTGCTATGGTGGGGTCACCATATGTCCTTCAGTAAGTCATCATAGAGAGTCATTAATCTGGTTAGTGATTTGTTGAAGGTTCACCAATGTCTCCTTCAAGCGATCCTATCTCTGAGCAAGTTTTTCTGATGCGGTCATGGTAGGCTGATCCTAAGCAGGGTCTGCCTGTGCAGCAGTAGTGCTTTGGGGTTAGTATTGGCTAGTTCCAGTGACTCTGGTAGTATTTCTAGTGTTTGCCATTAAAAAAGCGAAATTTGACAAACTGTTTTTTTGCCAGAATAACCCTCCTTCTAGCGCCAATTGTTGATGGAGGTTTTGTCAACAATAAATTTAGAAAAAATTGTGAGATGTGGCTTGTGTGAAAAGGGTTATTAATCAAAGCAAATAAAGAGGCAAAGATTTTATAGTAGTTCAGCCCCGAAAAAGATGAGCTCATGTCCACTGTTTTTCACTATTTTCTGGAGAATTACAAGAACTCAGAATTACAATGCGTTATCTGGAAAGAAAAAAGTTAAAAAAAAGTTCTTTCAAGAATTCCTCAGCCTCTCAAGATCAGAAAAAGTACTTAGCCCCTCCGAAGCATTGAACTCCCTTTATATAGATGAAGGTAGCTCAATTGTGAGAGTGGGTAACTATACAATCAGGTAATACAATTTGAGTAACAATATAATTAGGTAATCACTTAAATTCGATAACTGGTCAATCTTGAAAGATAAACTTTTGTTTCCCTTTCTTTATAGGTTACCCGTTTGACGAAGCGTAGACTAGTTTCCTTTTCATTCTGGTGGCACTTAACCTATTCGGAGGAGGTCGTACATAACTAATGCGGTGGAGGTCACATATAACTCTTTCAGAAGAGGTCGCACTTAATCTTACTCATGCGATCTGACATAAGATTTTGGATCACAACAGTACCATACCACGAAAAAAAAATATATATATATTGGAGCTTCTAAAATTATTGAAATGAAATAGGGCCTACTGATAATTCTTTCTTTCTTTTGAGCCACAAATTAACTGGTAAGGCCTGGTGACGAACTGATGATAGAGAAGTATTAGCTTCCTTTACAATCGTTCAATCGAGCAAACGAACCTGTTTGGCCAAGTCTAATCTCATCACATCGATGGAGACAATTCCAATACGGACCAGAGGACCCCACGACTCAAATTAAAAGTACTTTAGCGACACTATTTTGTCACATGCCCTGCAAAAATGCTGCCTGCTATATAAGGCACCTAAAAAATATGATAAAATAAAAATGGAAAACGACAAAGTAAAATAAAAGCCTGGTATATAATTCCAATAATGTAGAAAAAAAAGACAGAGAGGACCATTTACAACGAGTATTAATATGATGCCCACTCCATTTACAATAGTATTAAACCAATCGGATCTAAACCGATGATATTCTCCCACGGACCTCCATTTTGGCAAATTGAGCTTTAAGTACTGTCTAGAAGCAGAGGAAGACTATATTGATCAATTCTATGCTTTACTCCTATTAAAAAAAAATTACCAAAAAAAAAAAAAAAATCACCACTTACTCTTTGTTTGAACTTTGAGTTTATGAACGAATATTCTTTTTAACTCTGCGATCATATGTAAGACGTTCATAAGTTAAATTAAGGGCGAGGCTAAGTTATATTATTTTGGCAAATCTAACGCAGAGTGCTCACAATACTTACAAGTGTTGGCAGAGATTAATAAATAGATGTATTTTGTATGATTTAGCAATTTGTTAATGACTTTTTTTCACTGTGCTTTCAATGTTGGTTTAATTCGAGTACTATGGAATTGCATTACGATTCGAGTTGCAGCTGAGAGGGACTCTTGGTAACTAAGTTAAAGCAAGATTTAGTGAATTTGATCTATATTAATCAAAGGTTGATTAGCTTGTGCTAGCAATCTAACTAGAAATGGATTTGTGTAATTTGACCTTAATTGATTTAGTGAATTTGATCTTTGATGGATTTGGACTCATAGATATAGGCTAAGGTGACAGATTACGTACAACATTATGTGTTAGAATAAAAGTTCGGTATACTAATTATCATTATTCATATTTTATTTATATAATTTTTCTTTTCAAATTTATTAGTACACGGATTGTGGATGGATATGGATACATGGGTTAGGAACGAGGATAGTTCAGGGTCGTACATAATGAACTTGGAATTTTGTACCATATTAGCATTCTAATTCATGTTCAACCATGAAATTAAAGTCATAATATATCTAAAATAAGAAACTATCTCATCACTTGTTTAACTTTGTTACTCATTTAAATTTTTTAACATGATATAACATCGATTCTATTTATTGGTTGGTGAGGAACTGAAACGCTGAAGGGACAAATAATTTGGGCTATTATCTAACCACTCAAATAACCAGAGAATTGTCCAATACCTTTCAGATATTTTTCTCTAAAAACGTTCGAATTACTCGACCATTTTCCGAAAAAAAAAATATTAAAAATAAGATCTAACATTACCTAAATATTATATTGAAATAAACAACAAGGACCATCCGCTCAAAACACAATACAATAAATTTTTTTAAAAAAAAATCAGACAGACATTAAATAAACATTTTATTGAAATAAAAAACAGAGAAGATATTCTCTCACATACATACATCAGACATAATTACTAGTTACATAGAAGTAACCTCGGCCATAGCCATAGTTTCAGCATTTAATCCAAAGGACTGAACTAGGTTAGTAAGATCCATGGGGTAGCTGTCTGAAGGGTCATAAGCTTTGTATATTCTATTGGCAGTGATTAAGTTGGAAGCCTCTGTTGGATGGAAGGAGTCCCAAAATACATACTCTGTCCTATTCTTGCATGGACTTTCCAAAGCCTCACACTGCCCTATGTCATTCACCACACAGCACCCAACATTCCAAACCTTGAACCCTTGAAAAATAAATAAACGAAATAAACTATATTGTCCATGTTTTTCTCTGTTTCTTATAATATCTTTTAAGAAATGCGTCATTATTTATTTCACTTTTTATAAAAAAAAAATAATAAATAAAATAAATAAATGAAAAAATAAAATGTTACCAAACAAACCCTTACCAGCTATGGTTGGATCTCCAGATCCTAAACCATAGGAGTTGATGTAGATAAATTTTGCATCTATGAAATAGCTATTGAGTTGGTCGACGAGCGTTATAAGCTTCTTGTTGAAGAATTGGACTGCGTCGTTCATGTAATCTACGCATGTAGATCCTTCACTTGCTCCATACACCGATATCGAATTCGGGGTACATCCAATCTGTCCCAATCCAACCAAGGTAACCATTCTTGCTCCATGATTGTACAATTCCTGTAAAATTCAAAGACAATCAATAGAACAAGGAAAAGAGATAAAGTGAACTAAATTACCAAATCATGATTAGCTGTACTAATTACCAATATTTGGCTATGATAGTTTTGGATAAGAAGATCAGCATATTGGTCAGGATTGTAAAGATTTCCAGAGGAGTAAATCCAAGGCATGAAGTAGTTGTTAATGTAATCGTTATTCCCAATTCCAACCCAATATAAGCACTTGTTTAATCTCTCTTTGGCTAATCTTTTGCTCCCTAGTATGTCACCAATTCGGGAGACCGTAATCCGATGATTCTTTACCTGTCTCCTCAAGCTAATGTTGTCACCCTGCATTATATATTTCAATATATATAATAAGCTTGACCATGTCACAAATGATACAATTAGGTACATATGGTTACTATGTAATATAAAAATATTACCATATGTTTGCCTGTTGGTCTGAGAATTCCGGCTGCCCCAGATGCATAATTGGCACCACTCAATAAATTGGAGCTACTATTAAGTGTAGCAAAGGCCGGAATGTGCTTGTCAAAACCCAGAAGCTCAGCTGTATTAATATTGAAAAAGAAAATTTCCCATTAGCTTATTTTACATAAAATCTGCTTATGTAATATCTTTATATATATATATATATATATATATGTGTGTGTGTGTGTGTGTGTGTGTGTGTGTATATTCTAATAAAGATATTTACGAGATTGATGAAGAGGGAATTAGACCAATTATATCAACTGTGGTTCGTCCATTGGAGAATCTTCCAGTTGGACCATCTGGGAGGTCAATCCCATATGGTTTATAATTGACTTTAGCCAAAGTAAGAAGCTGGTTATTGTTGCCATTATCAGCTAGAGAATCTCCAAATATGAAGAAGCAAGGTACTTGTGGCTTTGCATTGACCCCAATCTCTGATGCCGTAAACAGAGCAGTCATCATCACCATCAGCAATAACCCAATGATACCCATCGGAGCTTAGGTGGAGAGAATACACTATAGCTATGTATATGTGTGTATATGTAGGAGTACTGAAACTAGATAGCCCAACGAGCTTAATATAAGGTGCCCAGAAAATTATGAAACCCAATATGGACGTTAATGACGTTTATGTCTACCTTGAAATTTCTGTGCTACAGTGACAAAATCCACCTATTGACATCATGTGTTTTTGTTAGAGACATGTTATAACTGCTTCTTGGGCTTATTAAAGTTGGGCTTCTCGTATTGCATCGCAACTAGGCCATAAGGCTAATGGGAATAGACATTGCGCCAATAGGAGATTTTATAGAGAAATTTAGGTGGATGGCAATTATTTTAAATTTGATTAAGTAGATGTCCGTTTTTTAAATTTTATAGCTAAACATCCATGTATATATATTTTTACACTTGCTAGATATATTTATCTAGCAATTTCAGTTATTTTATTGAAATGTACTAGGTATATAATTTTTGTACTTGGTATATAAAATTTTGCACTTGGTATATAAATATATATACCGGAAACTTTACGATAACATCCTACAAAAGGATATTCACTTAAATTGGGCCCAAAATTTGGTCATATTTCTATAAGTCCCGATTTTATACTTTGATGAGAAATTTAGGTAGATGACCGATATTTTAAATTTAATTAAATAGATGTCCATTTTTTAAATTTTATAGCTAAATGACCAGATATATATATTTTTATACTTAGTAGATATATTTATCTATCAATTTCAGTTACTGTACTGAAATATACTAAGTATATAATTGTTTGTATTTGGTATATAAAATTTTATACTTGGTATATAAATATATATGCTGGATATTTTGCTAATATTTGACAAAAAGATATTTACTTAAATTAGGCCAAAAATTTGGTCATATTTCAATAAACCCCTAATTTAATTATTATTTTGTGTTTCTTTTAATATTTTTACCCAGAAGAAAAAAAATTTAAAATACAATAAACAAATACTTACAAAAGTATGGTACCGATTGATATTTTTAGAAAAATATTATTAAAACCTTTTTTTTTAAAAAAAAAGAAAAAGATTATTAAAAGTGTTATATTTCAGAAATTCGTTATTTCTGAATTGGATATTTGTTACTAGTTACTAGTTTTTAATAACGAATTTAGTTGGTTTCTAGTTTCCAAATTAATTAGTCAAAACATTGGTGACTAGTTATTAGTAATGAATAACCAATTTAGTTAGTAGTTTCCCATCGTCATTTTAGTTATCATAAACTAAAATCTTTTGAAAAATAGTCACAAAAATGTCGTTTTGGCCAAATTACTCCTACTCATGTCCAAATATTCCATACTCAACCTTACTAAGGTTTCAAAAGAAATTAGGCTCCGTAGAATTTCACGAGCTAAGTTTTACCCTTAACACTATCTTGTTAGATCTTTTGTTTTACAATAGATTTTATTGTGAAATTCCAAATTTATCATAGTGTAACATTAGTTAACTGGTTAAGATTTAGCTTCTCACTTTTTAGTTTTGTTTGGCTAACTAATTGAGATTTAAAAACAAAACAAGTTTAATTTTAGTAAAAACAATCAAAATACATTTAGTTAGTTGCCATATGATAATAACCAGATTTTAGAACTAGAAGAAAATGTCTTAAAATGATCTCGTATTTCTTTTTTTTTTTCCATAAAACTCAACGTGTTTTAAAAAATATAATAAAATCCCTTTGAATTTGATTTATTATTATAATAAGCATCCAAATTTGACTATTTTTGAAATTTAACCTCCTTATATCATCAAAATTAGGAAAATTGATAGAAATATTGAAATTACCCTTAGTTTATGGTAGGTTCAAACTTAAAATAAACTTAAGAATTGTCCATACTAATTTTAAAATAATACCTCGGTTTTTTAAATAATGTTATAAGTGATAAAATAGTTTCTAAATAATCATCCGTGTGCAAACACAAAGAAAAAATGTAATATAAATATAAATCTACTATCCACTAAGGGTAATTCTGTCATTTCTTATTAATTTTTTTCCATTTAGTTTATATGAGAAGGTTGGATTTCAAAAATGGATAATACTAGGTATCCAAACTTGTTTAACAAAATTTTGTACTAATATACATGCAAATGAGTTACCACCATTCAATTGGTGTATTAAAACTTACCAGAATTTTATACTATTCACCAATTAAATAATGACAATTCACTTATCACTTATATTGGTATCAAAAATTTGATAAACTATTTAGGATACGTAATATTATCCTTCAAAATAGTCAAATTTACAAGGCTTTTTGTAATAAAAATCAAATTTAAGAGGATTTTCTCATATTTATTAAAATACGAGGGATTCATTATCCTTCAAAAATAGTCAAATTTACAAGGCTTTTTGTAATAAAAAATTAGATTCAAGAAGATTTTTCCATATTTCATAAAATACAAGGGTTTTGTAAAAAATGTTGAAATATAAGATTATTTTACGACGTTTTCTCTTATAAGGTTAAAAAGTTTCACAGATTTCGGCGTATAAATGTAATAACTATTTTAGTTAATGGCCAAATTAACTGGAATTGCTTTTTTGTTTTTTTTTTGGTCAATAACTGGTGTAAGGCTATAAGTCACACATATTAATGTGATCTAGTAGTCATCCAATAACTAAATTATAATGAAGTGGTCACTTTGTTACGCAACAACTTACTTATATAAGTAAGTAAATTAGTTGTTAGTGACTGATAGAAGAAGTTAACTTACAATGAGAGAGTGGCAATTGGCCCTATTGTTTGTAGATTATATTTGAATTTAATTTTATATCTATATTTAAGTCATGTTGAAAATAAATTTATTTAAGTCCATGAGAAGTATTCTAAACCCATCAATATAAAGCCCAATAAGTTAAAGTTAGCTCAAGTATAAAAGTCATAAAAGAATAAGTCTAAGTCAAAATTGGAGAAGTCTTCTACCTATAATCTCCTAGTATTAGCTAGATATTAGTTTTATGCATATGAATCATTTGATTACTTAGATTATTATTAGAAAAGTGTAGAAGAAAATATGTGTAACTTAAGAAATTTTGTAATTGTTTATTTATGTGGTTCTTATTGTTTCTTATATAGTATAAATACCCCTCCCTATTTGAGTTCTAAGCATCAAGTAAGAAGCAAAACTTCTAAGAGAGAAGAGAAGATAAAAAGAAGTATAGCTTCTAGTGAGTGAGTGAGCTTAAAGAGTGAAGTTAAGAATTTTCTCTTATAATAATATTTGAATGAGTAATAAAGCTTGTTTTATTTCCAACAAGTCATATATTTGGATTGTAGGCCAGACTTTTTTCTAATTTTTCAAAGCACCCTTTTCTTTTGTAAGAATTGTAAAATTATTTTCAAAACCAAATTGATATGAAAAGCAAAAAACTTGCAAATAGGTTTTATTCAATGCTAATACATATATATATATATATATAAATATATATATATATGTGCATNTTATAGCTAAATGTCTAAGTATATATATTTTTGTCCTTAATAGATATATTTATATTAAAAATAACTTGAAAAACAGAAATAGCATAAATCGCAATTTGTGCATAGAAATGTAGACATTTGATTGGATTTGGAACGTAAAGGTATAGTGTATGCACAAATCCAACTCGTGAGATTAGGTCCAGAAACTTCCGAAAACCAATCAAATCTTACTCATTTAGAACCTTATAGTAGGCATGATTTAGGGCCTGACCTACTGATTGGTTTGCGCTGCAAATCAATAATAATGAATAAAAATGTCTTACAATTAGCATTGGTCTAAAAGAGGACCACCATTTTTTTTTTCCCTTTTGTTTTTAACAATACATATAGATATTACTTGAAATAAACTAGAGAACATTATAGTGAATAAGACATTATAAATTCCTAATTAGAAAGAAGTAATCTCAGCCGTAGGTGGTCGAAATATCTGAACTAGGTTACTAACATCCATGGGATAGCTATCTGAAGGGTCATAGGCTTTGTACATTCTATTTGCAGTGATTAAGTTGTAAGCCTCAGTGGGATGAAACGAGTCCCAAAATACGTACACTGTCCTATTCTTGCATGGACAGTCCAAAGGTCTACACAGGGCTTTGTCAATCACAGCACAGCACCCAGCGTTCAAAACTTTGAATCCTTCAAAAGAAAATAAAATTGTGTTATATTTTAATTTCAAAAAATAAAAAGAACAAATAAAAGTGTTACCAAAGAAGCTCTTACCTTCGGTGATAGGATCTGATGACCCCATCTCATAGGAATTAACATAAATGAATTTACTGTTAACAAAATAGTCGTTAAGTTGATTGACGAGCGTTACAAGCTTCTTGTTGAACAATTGGACTGCGTTGTTCATGTAATCGACACAGCTAGATCCATTACTTATTCCATATACTGATATCGCATTCGGGGTGCAACCAATTTTTCCCAATCCGATCAAGGCAAACATTCTTGCCCCATCATTGTACAATTCCTGTAAATTTAAATTCAAAATAATGGGAAAAAAGAGAGAAAAAAATAAAAAAAATAAACAAAATCTTAATTAGTAGGTGTAATTACCAACCATGATTTGGTGATGGTATATATCGATAAGAAGATCAGCAAAGTGGTCAGGATTATAGAGATTTCCAGAGGCGTAAATCCAAGGCATAAAGTAGTTGTTGATGTAGTCGTTATTCCCAATTTCAGCCCAATATAAACACTTGTTTAATAGCCTTTGGGCTAATGTTTTGCTCCCTAGTATGTCACCAATTCGCGAGACCATGATCCTGTGATGTTTTATCTGTTTCCTCAGGCTAATATTGTCACCCTGCAACGTGTTTCAACATATAATAAGCTTTGTTATCATGTCAAAAGGTTGTAAATTAAATGTATAGTATAAAAATATTACCACATGTTTCCCAGTTTCTCCAAGAATTCCGGCTCCTCCAGATGCATAATTGGCACCACTCAGTAAATTGGAGCTACTATTAAGTGTAGCATAGGCTGGAATGTACTTGTCAAAGCCCAGAAGCTCAGCTGTATAAATGTCAAAAAAAAAAAAAAAAAAGAAAAGTCCCATTAGCCAATCGTCTAAAATATGTATGTATATACTTTTATGATATATATCATATATGTTGTTAAAAAGGTTTATAGTGGAGTGGGAATTTCACCAATTATATCAACTGTGGTTCGACCATTGGTGAATCTGCCTGTTGGACCATCTGGAAAGTCAATCCCATATGGTTTATAATTGGCTTTAGAACTAGTAAGAAGCTGGTTATTGTTGCCATTGTCAGCTAGAGAATCTCCAAATATGAAGAAGCAAGGTACTTGTGGCTTCGCATTGACACCAATCTTTGATGCCATAAACAGAGCAGTCATCATCACCACCAATAACCCAATTTTCATCTCAGAAGCCCCCATAGACGCAAGCAGAGAGAAAGCACTTTAGCTATGTGTGTGTTTGTGTGTGTGCGTGTGGTAGTGAATGTAGAGACTAGCCTAAACCCAGAGAAAAATGGAGCCCATTTACTAATATGGGCATTTATGGCATTTATAGGAGCTTGGAAAGTTAGGTGACAAAATCTACCCCTTTACATCATGTGTTTGTGTTAGAGACATGGATTGACCAGTGGATGTCAAATCTCTCAAGCTATCAATTTTTCTTTTTTTTTTTTTTGAAATATCTCAAGCTATCAATTTTTACATTATGTATATATCTTAACTAATATATCTTATTATTAAAATTCATAAAATCAGACATTTGTTCAAAATAAAAAGGAACGAACGTCCACTTTAACGACTTATGGAAAAATGATTATTGGCCCAAAGAGGTATTGATTAAAAAATAAATAATAAATAATAAATAAAATCAGCAGTGGTGTCCACAAAATTCTAATACTGGAAAGAAACTAGAACGGAGGAAAAAAAAATGTTTCTTAATTACTAAATTATACTCATGGATACTATTTGAGATCCCATCTATTGTCCCATTTTATTTAAAATGCATTTGCTGGTTAAGCGATGATTTTCAACACTTAATTACTGAATATTATTAGACTTATTAATTGTAAGTTTTAGTGCATCAGACAAAATTAAAAATGTGAGATAATAGGTTAGCTAGGATGTCTAACACTATCCGATACTTATACACCGAATTCTATAAATAGTATTGTATGGGTATAGTGATAATTGTGAAATAAACTACTTTCTGTCTCCATATATTTAGCAAACTAAACATATATATATATATATATATATATAAATATTTTTTTCCTTCACATTTTTCTATCTCTCCTATTTTATCCATCTTTAATTTTTTCTCTCCTTTTTTGTTTCAAGATAAAAAGAAAATTTATTATTAAAATAAAACAATTAATTGGTACAAACTCTCTCATTTCCTCTTCTCTCTCCTTTTCTTTTCTTCTAACCAACATTAGTCCTTTTCTTTATTTTCTAACCCGCCGAAGAGAGAGATTTTTTAGTTTCTTCCTTCTGGTGGGGAGTTTCATATTTGTTTCGTTTATTTTTCAATGTGTCTTTGAATAATCCTTTTATTCGGAATGGAATAATTCTACCTAAATTTATATCTGTGATAGTTCTAGTCCATTCAGATATTGATATGCGGTGGTTTTGAGTTTATTTTCTATTTTTACCGATTTAGTTCACCTATATCTATATTTATGGTGGTTTTAAAGAGATCTTACATTTTGGTCCTTTTAGTGTGATTATGATCTATATCTGTATCATTTCTGACTCAGATCCGAATAGTATAGATAATGGTATTTAACCTCTAATAGCTTTTGGATTCGAAGCAAGAGATACCAATAATTAAATGGGGGGTCTTAATGAGCTTATTAAAGTAGAGAGTTCTATTGAAGCACACAATAATAACGATCTATACAAGTTCTCTTATTTTGGATCAATTTCTCGATAATCCTAGGGTGAAAATTTCTTCCATTGATTTTAATTTATTTCTTATAGATATCACAAAACTAAAAAACCTTAATTAGCATCAAATTCAACTTCCATAGTAATTAAAACCACTATCTTCAGTTTTACGGCAATAAAACATCTATATCATAATTTCTTTATGTCAGGTGTATCTAACAACAAATAACGAAGGAAAATCAAAACAGAACCCAAGCAGCAATACTCAAGTTGACTACACAATATATCTTTTTTCTCTTTTATATTTTTTTTTCGGTTTCTCACTGTTAAGAATTAACGAACGATAATCAAAAAAAATAAAAAACAAGAATACACAGATTTAACTAGAAAACTTTAATCGGGAAAAATTATTAGCAGAGGAGGAAATTTCACTATGTCGAAAATAAGGTACAGAAAGTAGAATTTTACATGACCAAGCCAAAATATATAAAATCTCTCTGCTTCTACCATAGTTCTCAAAATTTCTCCCAATTACAAAAGTGACACAAATGTCACACTGTGAAGCTTTCGGACTAGAGCAAATAGAATTCGAGTCATGAACTCTAACAATCTATACCTTGACACAAATTCCAATTAAGGAATGACCTCCAATCTTCGACAAAAAATACATATTCTCCACCTCTTCTACAAAGAAGGCAAAACTCAGTAAGTAAAACTAACCAAATCTAAGCAATGCTTAAACTTATCTCCAGAAAGTGTCTTGGTCATCATATCAATAGGATTATCTTAAGTACTAACTTTGCTCATAACTATATCATCTTGAGTAATAATATCACAGATAAAATAATACCTCACATCAATGTGCTTTGTCATCTCATGGAACAGTTGACCTTTTATGAGAAAAATAGTACTCTGACTATCACAAAAAACTGTAGTCATCTGTAAGTCTTCATTGAGTACATTAAATAGTCCCTTTAACCAAATAGCTTTCTTACATGGTTTAGTAATAGCTATGTATTTAGCCTCAGTAGTAGACAATGTAACTATAGTCTGTAAGATAGCTTTCCAACTAATAGTATATCCACCAATGGTGAAAATATACCTAGTGAGAGATCTTATCTTTTCAAGATCTCCAACAAAATCAGAATTAACATATCCAATGCCTCCACTTCTGATTCTCCTGAATTATAAGCAAGCATCAGTATAGCCACGTAAGTATATGAAAATTCACTGAACTACTTTCCAATTTTCTTTATCAGGATTCGCTATGTATCTACTAATAACACTGACTGCATATGACAAATCTGCATGAGAACAAATTATAGTATATATAAGAGATTCCACTGCACTAGAATATGAAACTCGAGACATATAATCAATCTTATCATCTGATTATAGAGATAAAGCAGATGAAAGTCTGAAATGAGCCGCTAATAGAGTGCTAACAGACTTAGCATTCTGTATATTAAATCTATACAGAACTTTCTCAATGTACCTTTTTTGACTTAGGTATAATTTACCTACCTTTCTATTTATCAAAATCTCTATTCCAAGTATTTTCTTTACTACTCCTAAATTTTTCATCTCAAACTCCTTACTAAGCTAGTTTATGACTTTTCCAATTTTTTCTTTATCCTTAGCTGCTATCGACATGTCATTGACGTATAAGAGTGGATAAATAAAAGACTCATCAGCAGTCTTCTTAAAGTAGACACAACTGTCATAACTACTTCTCTTGAAATAATGAGTGATCATAAATGAATCAAATCTCTTATACTACTATTTGGATGACTGTTTTAAGCCATACAAAGATTTCTTCAATAAGTATACATAGTCCTCCTTTCTTGAGTGTACAAAACCCTTGGACTGTTCCATGTAGATGTCTTCTTCAAGTTCTCTATGTAAGAATGCTATCTTCACATCTAAGTGTTCAAGCTAAAGATCATGCATAGCCACAATTCCAAGCAAAGCCCGAATTGAACTATGCTTTACAACTAGAGAAAACACATCTGTAAAGTATACGCCAGGAACCTGACTGTAGCCCTTTGCAACTAGCCTCGCCTTATACTAGGCTTCTTCAATTCACGGTTTTCCTTCTATCTTTTTGTAGACCTATTTGTAGCGAACAACTTTCTTATTTTTAGGTAATTTCACCAAGTCCTATGTGTCATTCTTATTAAGTGATTCTATCTTCTTTTGCATGGTAATCATCCATTTGTCAGAGTCATCACAACTTGCTACCTCTGTATAGGTTGAAGGCTCTTCACTGGAATTTATACCTTCAGTTACATTCAAAGCATAGGCAACCAAATCGGCCTCAGCATATCTCTGTGGAGGTCTAATGTCTCTTCTAGGCATGTCCTTAGCAATAGAACATTATAGTGACGTAGTGGTGGTGATGGTGATAAAGATAAATCTGATTGAGATGTAGGCATTGGTGTAGATTCTAACCTAATCTGAAGCCCCATCTGAGTGTTTGATTTCTTTTGATGTTTACTATTAGAATCTCTAATTGACAAATCACGAAGCATAACAGATTCATCAAAAATAACATCTCTACTCATTATAATCTTCCAAGTTTCTGGATAATATAGCTTATATCCTTCAACACCAGCCTTATAGCCTAGAAAAATGCACTTCATAGATCTTGGTTCTAACTTTCCATTATTAACATAAGCATAGGCAAGACATCCAAATATCTTCAGATCAGAATAATTAGTAGGAGTACTAGATCATACCTCTTCTGGAGTCTTTTTCTCAATTAGCAATTGAGGAAGATCAATTAATCAGCAAACAGGATGTAGAAGCAGCTTCTGCCGAAAAAAGCCTTTAGTAAATAAGCATTAGAGAGCATACAATATATTCTCTCCTTCAAAGTCCTATTCATATGCTCTACCACACCATTTTGTTGCAGAGTGCGGCGAACTATTAAGTGCCTTACGATTCTTTCTAACTTGCAAAAAAATATTAAACTCATCAGAACAAAACTCTAAGTCATTATCAGTATGGAGATATTTAATTTGTTTCTCTGTCTGTTTCTCAATCATAGTCTTCCACTCCTTGAATGTAGGTAACACATCATTCTTCTGCTTTAGGAAGAACACCCAAATTTTTCTGGAGAATTCATCAATGATCATCAACAAATATCTGACACCTCATTTAGAAGGTATCTTAGATGGTCCCAGAGATCCGAATGTATGTAATCAAGTGTTCTCTTTGTGTTGTGGATACTTTAAGCAAATCTTACTCTCTTCTGCTTTCCAAAAATACAGTGTTCACAGAATTTCAGTTTACTAGTACTCTGCCTATCAAGAAGTCCTCTTTTGCTCAATTCAGCCATGCCATTCTCACTTAGATGCCTAAGGTGCATATTCCAAATTCTAGTGACTTCATTATCTAATAATGAAATAGTAGAGACAGTTGCTTCACCAATAATTGTAGAACCCAATAAGACATATAACTCTTTAGATCTTTTCTAGCTCTTCCTCACAACAAGAGCTCCTCTGGAAACCTTTAGAACTCCACCTTCACCAGTGTACTTGTACCTTTTTGAATCAAGAGTACTCAAAAAGATCAGATTTCTCTTTAAATCTGAAACATGTCTCATCTCACCGAGAGTCCTGATAACTCCATCAAATACTTTAATTTTGACTGTTCTAATATCAGCAACTTTACAAGGCGTATTATTTCCCATCAACATAGCACCTTTGGATATTGTTTCATATGTTGAAAACTAATTCATATTAGGATGCATATGAAATGTGTAACCTGAATCAAGAATCCAGTCATTACATGATTTTGAGTCGCTATCAGAAACAACTAAGAGATTTCCATCACTGATATGATCTTCGGCAATACTAGCTTCACTGGTAATTTCAATACTCATATCTAAATTCTAAAGCTTGCAAACTAGAAACAATTTTCTTAAAGACGTTTATGTGCTCTTCTATAGGCATACCTTTCGTCATACGATGAGAATACAGTCGCTATTTTTGATGCAGCTTATTGGTTAGACTTTTCGTCATGCATAGTTGCTTTAATTTCAACCAGAAAATAGTGTCAGTTTTCTCTTTTAGAACATCTTGTAATATCTGATTCGATAGACGTAGTAGAATCTGAGATAAGGCTTTTCAATCCCTACGCTATTTTTCCTCTATTGATAATAATGAGGGCATCGCATTGATTCCTAACAGTGCATCATCCAAATCCAACTGTGTGAGCACAGACCGCATCTTAACCTACTATAGTGAAAATCTGGTGCTATGATCCAATAGCGGAATATCATGCTTCATAGTTGCCATTATCATTATCAAACTTGGATTAAAAGCTCTGATACCAGTTTGTTAAGAATTAACGAATAATAATCGATAAAAGAATGAAAAACAAGAATATACAAATTCAAGTGGAAAACCTTAATAGGGAAAAATCACTAGCAGAGGAGGAAATTTCACTATGTTGAAAATAAGGTACAGAAGGAAGAATTTTATACGGTCAAGCCAAAATATATAGAATTCCTAAAACCCTAAAATACATATGTGTACGGATGACAATTGTACAAGAAAGAAAAATGACCTAATACAAAAATACCACATATGTCGCATCGCGGAGTTTTCAGGCTAGGGGAAATAGAATTCGGATCACGAACTCTAATACCCACACATAAAAAAATTAGGATTAGAAAATCCAATCAAATTAAAGAATTAAGACAATGAATTCAAATCAAATTGGAGACTGATGATATACACAATGATCTTTGTGATGATGAACTTTGTTGGCAAAAGTATTGATCAAATTGCCTTTGCAGAGCTTTTCATGTTGAAATTACTGGGAGAAGCTCATAAAAAATACCACCAACTATAATTTTTCTTTAGTTTTTCCAACATTTTGCTTGGTGGATGGTCCATATTATATTCATCTCGAAGAAATTATTATGAAGGGCACCATCATCGTCGACCTTGGTCCTGCAAAACTTATCACGTGCTCCACAGACAAGATTTTTGAAATTTGTTGGATCTGTTTTTATTTCTTGTTACATAAGGGTAAAATTAGAATTTTGAAAGTATGTTTTAGTAAAAAGGACATACATGTACAAAAGATTAAAAAAAAAGATGTCTAATATTGACACTTGGTGCCAAAGAATGGCATCCACTATAGTTTTCTAATGTAATTACAACCAGCCACATAGTCTCTCTATACCTATGTTTTTCACTTTGTTTAGCTAAAAAGTAAAGTTAACACGCATAAATTACAATCAAAAAAGAAAAGAAAAGAAAAAAATGGTCAAAAATTAATACGTTCATCCATAGAAACTCAAAAAAAAAAAGAAAAAAAAAGCACGTACA
Organism: Parasponia andersonii; assembly: GCA_002914805.1. NCBI lineage: Eukaryota > Viridiplantae > Streptophyta > Magnoliopsida > Rosales > Cannabaceae > Trema > Trema andersonii. Next base: position 369,353 of record JXTB01000192.1, on the reverse strand, counting down.
TTCATAAAAGCAAATATAAATTGTATGTACATATATAGAAGCCTAAATTAATATACATTGACCATAAAAATTAGTAAGTGCATACGACACGTACAATGGGTGTGGCTTATTTATTATCGTAGAAGATAAAGTATTTCAAGTGGTAATAAAAACGCCTACTTATAATGATCATGATCAATAGGACAACTATGTTATAGCAATTAATGCTCCTCTAAATGATGCCTTTCAAGCAATAGTAACTAGTTACTTGCAACAATACGAAAAAGAAAATACCAAATAATGTGGCATATGTACCACAAAAAATTAAATATGAGGTTGAGTTTAATTTAGGTATAAAGAAAAAACAAACAACTTTAGATGCATATTTTGAAAAGAATTAAATTAAATAAATTTAAGTGGTCAAATAAAAAGTTCAAGTGCTATTTTTTAATGTATTTAAGCAATTATCAATTAACATATTCGTTGGTCCAAAAGTTATTATCTTATGCATTTAATGAGGTTATTGATTTGGTGCAATAATTTAAGTCAGAAAATTTTATTATTTAAGCGAGATTATTAATTTAGTGAACATTTATTTATTGACGTTTAACTTATAAAGTAGTGATGAAAAAGTTTAGAAAAAAATAAGACACAAGTATTATTTATTTATGTAGTCCAATGTTTGCATCAACGATTTTTTTTTTAGTTTTTGTTTTTGTTTGCCTTCTCAAAATTTCACATACATAAATCATGTTTGGTGTATGAAATCAATTAATTAAACCAACAATATATAGGTCTTTTATGTATAAAAAAAAGGTTATATAAATAAAAAGGATTATTTATTCAACTGGTCTTGTATCCTATTACTTGTACACCGTTAATCATTAATAATAAATCTTGAACCTTCTATTTATATAATCAACACTAATAAAATGAAGTTTTTATTAGAATTTAAACTTTCGATTAAAATGCCCTGTGATAAAATTTAGTTTAGGTTTATAATTTTTCTGCAATTAAGAAAACGTTAAGCTATATTTATTATAGTACGTATATATATCTACTATCAATAAATACTGGAGGCCTTACAACTCAACATACCTTAAGTGACTGCCTTAGTCGCCTTATCATTATATCACCCTTATAGGAGTTACCGGTTTGTGGTCTCCTTTGGCTTCTCCCAGTGTTACCCTTTTTTATCTATTTTATTTTCATTTATTTTTATTTTTCAGCATCTTCTTTACAAATCAAAGGGGAAAAAAAATTGTATTTATCACAAATGGCCCCTTTTTAACACATCATTTTAATTAATGTCCATATTTTCATTGTTATAATAAAATGGCCGATTTTATCAGTTTTATACTAAGTATAACAACCATTCAGTAGATCAAATGTCAATAAATCAGTTTTATACTACGTATAACAACCATTCAGTAGATCAAATGTTAATAAATCAGTTTTATACTAATCTACAAGGGAGTTTATACTAGGTATATCTAATACTGGATAAGGTAAAACTAAAAGAAATACATTTTGATAAACTCAGCCATTTAAGTATAAAGTTAAAAACAAAATGGTGGTTTATATTGGACATCCATAGATCAAGTGTCATTAACTCAATTTTATTCTAATGTTATCAGTTATTAATTAGATTGATCTAGTATTTATGATGTATGGTATAGCAAAACTGATATTGATATTATGGAACTATTGCTAAACTCAGCTATATTGCTTTAAAATAAAAAACATGGACGTTAATCCGTTAAAATAAAGTGTTAAAAATGATTATTTTGCTAAGAGCCTATAAAAAAATTAAAAAAATAAAATAAAAATGCAGATATGCTCTACTTTTTTCTTAAACAAGCATAAGTTTAAGAGAGAAATTTTGGTGGATGTTGACTTTTTTCGATTGATTTAGTAAATATCTATTTTTATCTTTTTATAACTAAAAGACCAAGTTCATATATTTTTACACTTGATATATATGCTTATATACCAGTTTTAATTTCTGTATTGGGTATATAAATTTTTATATTGGGTACATAATATTTGAAAAATACATAATTACTTAAAATGAACTCAAAATTTGATCATTCCTAAAAATGACGAGACAATGGGCTTTTGGGGTTGGGCCTTATTCATTGGAGAAAAGGATATGGATAGGACTTGTTGGGCTCCATTTTCCTTTTTTAGAACTATATTAATATAATTAATTTTTTAGAATCAAAAGTTAGGAGTAAAGAGAGAGAAAAAATCGAGTTCCAAAATTACCCTTAGCCAAAATTAAAAATGAGAGGTGAAAGCATTTAATGTGATTTCTATCAATTTTCAATTAGCCACCTTTTTCCCTCTTTCTTTTTCATTCTCGTTCTCTCTCTTTCTGTCACTTTTTCTTCTTCTCCTAGTTTTCTCTCTCCAAAGATTAGAGCTTGCCTTCCATTTCTAATTGAACACGAAAGCTCCATACTTTTGATCCTATCATGCTTAACGTCTTCTTTGTTTCATTTGATCTCTCTCTCTCTCTCTCTCTCTCTCTCTCTCTCTCTATCGCTCTCCTCTAATTCATGAGTTTTCACTCTAGTTATCTCTTTCTCTCTTTCTTAACATCTATTCAACTTTTTTGTAAAAAATTCTCAAGTGGAAAGAAAGTTAGATCATATTCGAGAGTTTTTCAGATTTTGAAAGTAAGTAATGAAATTATGTTCAAGAATAGTTTTTTATAGTCGATAATGAGCGAGTAATACTTGAAGGTAGACCATAATATTGATTTGGCCATTATTTGAGTTGAAAAATTCCAAGTTTTCATATATTCACCATAATACTGTTGTATATTAAATTGAATAAGTTAGTTAAACTGATGTTAATATATATGGTCAAGATTAACTTGACTTTAGGTCAAGAACCTCATGAACTTATGTAATATTATACTAACTTGAATAGGTCAATATAATAATGACCTATGGTTATTAAGATATTGACCTCTGAGGGCAAGTTAATCTTGACATGAGTGCAAAATATTTTGACCAATACTTTATCATTATCATATAATTATAATAATCACTGATTAATTTTTAAATTTATTTATTTCACAGGATGACAAGTACTATTATGTTTGTGAAGTATAATAGTTGTTAGAACCAAAATAATATTTACACTAATTGATAAAGTATGGGCATTTTGGTACCTGCTACCTCATCTTATGTTCATTTATTGGAGATACTGTATGAGGTACATAGGTTGAAACTTGAAAGTCATATGTTACAGATTAAGTATATCTTTGAATTTGGAATCTCACCTTTAAATATTGTTAACGACCATTCTCTTGAAGTCTACTTTGAGCTAAAGAAGAATGAAGACATGACAAAGTTTCCTCTTTATGTTGATATAATCAGGGAGCTAATAACCATGTTAGATTCAATTATGTCTTTGGTAGCCAACAATTACAGAGTCCCTCCTCATAAAATTTGTCCCCATAATCCACATATTGGTGGCTATTACCCTGAGATACCAACACAAAAAGAGGCGAATCCTTATCCTATTGAGGTAAGAGGACATGACTTCATGACGAGTGCATTTGTTAGTGATTGTGATAGTGGTAGTTTGGAAGACATCTTTCAGTTTCAAACACTAGTAGAAAAAGAAGAAATCAATGATGGAGTCAAGCTAGAGTCAATATTAGAGCAAGTTGTGGTACTACTAGTACCCATGTAGTTGAATCAAGTAACCAAGAAACTACTTCTAAAAAGGCATTCAATTATGGTACTCATTCAGTGATCCATAATTCTTCAAATAAACTAGATGTGCTTACCGATGTTTCACCTATAATGTTAAGACTTTGTGAAATGTATGTGAGTAAAATAGCATTACAGAGGCATTTAAGCAGGTTTGTAATAGTCAATTATTTTGAATTTAAGGCCAGAACATCAAACGGAAAAACTTTGCACGTGGTGTGCATAGATGACAATTGCAAGTAGGCTACTCATGTCACTACAATCAAAAACACGAATTTATTCCAAATTAAAAGGTATGGAGTCATTTATATACGTATTATTAGTCAAAACGCTCTTGACTCTAGTCAAGATAATTTCCATGTGAGTCAAGATGTTCCTGACATATGTCAAATTATCATAACTTTGGTGAAGATGTTCTTGAGTGTTGGTGAAACTATTCTTAACCTAGTCAAGATGATCTTGATGTAACTTAACAATGTCTTAACTACCTATTAAGATCTTCTTCACTTTCAATCAAGATGTTCTTAACTACGATCAAGACCATACTGACTATAGATCAAGACATTCTTTACTAAATTCCAAGATATTCTTGACCTGAAGACAATGAATAAAGTTTTTTTAAAAAACATATAAGTAATATTTTTTTTTTATTTTTGTAATGTTATGCAGATTTGATTCTTAACACACTTGCCCTATTGATACTATGAACAAATTTCACTGTCACGCAAGTACATATTTAGTTAGTGAAATATAAAATATAAATTTATGGACCTTAGCAAAATGACATGTAGGCCTAATTGATATTATGGATAAAATGCGGAGGGACCATGGTATCCACAAGAGTTCTAAAACAGTTTGGAGGGTGCAAGAGAAAACTTTGATTGCTTTGAATAATTCCGATGAAGACGCTTATCAATTTCTGCCCCGTTTAGCTTTCTTATTAAAGTTGTCTAAGCTAGGTTCTATTTTGGCCTTTTCGATAGATGAGCAAGATATATTTAGGTACTTCTTTGTGTCTTTAACTACTTTAATTTAGGGGTAGCCGCATGAACTTTTTTGAAGGTAAATTATCATGGGACATTGCTAACTGCGTGTGCAATAGATGCAAATGAATAAATATTCCCACTAGCATTTGCTATTATTGAAGAAGAGAGTAATATGTTGTGGTATTTTTTTCTTCACCAAATTAAAGGAATCAATAAAAGATAAAGATAAGTTGGTAATAATCTCATATAGTAATGGTGTTATTATTAATACAATGAAAGAAATATATCCAAATACCGAGTATGGTTATTGCACGATGTATTTGTTGCGTAATTTAAAATGAGCAATTCCTCGTATGTCCTAAGTATTGAAATGAAAGTTTTATAAAGCCACTGAGACATACACATATAAGGAATAGTCATGACCATCCTGATTCTTGGTCAGGAACTTTGTAACTCTGAGTTAATATAGAGTCAAGTTCCTCTTGACCTTGAGTCATGCCCATGGTCAGGAACTTCCAACTCTAAGTCAATATAGAGTTAAGGTCCTCTTGAATTTGGGTCATAAACATCCTGACTCATCCTGACTATGAGTTAGGAATATCCTGAGTATGAGTCGAGAACGTCCTGACTAGGGTCAAGATATACATGACCCATTCCCACAAACAAATTAAATAATAATTACCTCAGAAAAAATTCACTGAATTGGTTCGTTCAAGGTGTAAAACCAACTCTTATCTGTATGTGTCAATATTCCCAGATCCATTGTACACCTTAATGTGTTATAGGATTTGTTGTGCTTCGGCTTAGTGGTACTAAAAAATAACAACTCACAAAATTCAATATAAGAAGAACAAAATAAAAAATTAATATAGTATGAGAGAAAAGAGAATTCTCATTCTTTGGCATGGTGCTTCACTAGCCCTCTTATCAAATAAAGACTTTGAACGATGCCAATTTTTCTTTCTCTATTTTAGCATCAAGGTCTATAGAGAAAAGCAAATCTTTTGCTTCCTGGGGCCTGAATAGCTACCTTGGGCTTTAATGGTATACTCTTCTGCAGAGTCTTCTTCTTCTCAGTAGAGGTGAACTAGTCAGCTGGCTTCATCACCCGTCTAGGTTGTTTAGTTGCAGCTGTTTTTTTCTTCCCTGAGCTTTTTCGCCCTTCTCCTCTTGGGTCACAAAGTCATCATCACTAGTGTGCTTGTTTTCTATTTCCTGCTTCGATTTACACACATAAGATAAAGATAATAGATTGAATGACTTGAAAATATAAAGGTCAATTATCACCTGACTGAGGTCAAGAGGCCCTGGACCCAAGGTCATGAAGAATTTGATCGGGATCAAGTGACACTTCACTCATATTCAAGTGATTCTTGATCTAAACCTGTGTATAATATCTCTTTACAATCTCCAAAAGTAATAACAGCCTAGATGCCCATCCTAATGATATCATATTCTGATTCAAAGCCCATTTTCTCTCTAAATTACATAGGAAATATGGGGTTATCATTTTTCCTCATATATTCCATGCTCTAGTCCTCAAACTCATCAAACATGAAACTTGTGTAATGAGTATCGACATCCATAGAATACAATACCTCGGCTACTATTGTATCTATTTCTGCTGCAAACTTCTTTTTTTTTCAATTTCTTTTTCTCCCTATTCTCCTCCTCCTTTTGTTTACTTTTTTTCTCTCCTCCTCCTAGCTTACCATCATTACCATCATCTTTCTTATCATTATTTTTCTTTAGTACATCAGTTTCTCCTCCCTCTTGACCATTACCATCATCGTTGTCGTCGTCGCCCTCTTCTCCTCCCTTTTCATCTTCCTTTTCTTCCTCTTTCTTTTCCTCCTTCTCTTCTTCATTTTCTTCTTGTTTCTCCTTTTCTTTATTCTTCTCCTCTCTCTGCTCAGCCTTTTCTTGTTCATGCATTGCTTTTACCTGTATATTCTCCTCCTCTACCTCTACTTATTCAAATAAATAATTAGCTAAAACATATACACTTGATCACATGTACTTCTTTAGGGTTGAGAAGTAATTGACATTAGGTCAAGTTTGTTATGACCTAGGTCACGGACTTCTTAACTCAAAGATAAGAACTCCTTGTCCAATGTTAACAAATAATTTTTTTTTTTATAATATAGAAACTCTTACCTTTTTCTCTCATTCATTTGTATGCTGTAAACTGGCCTCGTGTGAGCATCAGCCCGTAGGATATTTTGAGGTCGAGGTCTTAACTCTTAGATATTAGCATTGTTCATATTTGCTTCAATGTCATATCTATTCAGATGCACATCATCTTAAGTAAATCAAACTGTTGAGCACGAATGCCCTAAAGCTCTTCTTCAACCTAATCCATCTAACTTTGAGATCTTCAAAGTACTTTAACACGGCTTCACAGAAACCATGTCCTGTTACCGCAGCACCAAGTTTTACCTTCTAGCATTTAGAAGGATGAATGACATCGGGCCATGAAGGTTCTCACTAGAGTCAATACTATCTTGACTACAATCAGTAATATATTGACCCAGGTCATGAATATCTTGACTAAGACCATGAACAATCTGGCCTTAAGTCTACATATTCTTGACTCAATCAAAACATGCAAACTAATTAATATCTCTAAAATTTCACTCCATAACCATCATTAACAAACTCCGAAATAGGTCATAATCTTTAGCTCATTGACTAACAACATAAACCCACACAAAAAGTAGCAACCTACACAATAAAATCCGAGAAAAGTCTTAAATTTCACAAAAATCATAAACCATACCTAAATATAGCACCTGATGTTACTAAGGTTGGTTTTTACCGAAGAAATACTGTCAAAAAATAATTCTTTCTAAAAAAAGAAACAAAAAACAAATCTTTAGTTCCTCTACTGAAGCTTTAAGGGCCACTTTGCCCTTCAAATTGGCCGTCATTTCTACTGGGTTTTTCCACTCCACCACTGGGCTCTTCACCGGAGACTTAGACAAAGCTTTCTTTCTTGATGTCAAGGATGTGGCTTGAGCCTTTGGACTCGATTTTTTTACCTTTAGCCGAATGTGCTTTAGCCATTTAATGAAGGACTGGGTTGAAAATTTCAACGCGAAATGGAGGATTGGGTTTAGTTTTTCTTCGGATTTCAGACTGAAATCAAGCTTTAGGTTTAGGTGTTCTTTGGATTTCACAAAGAAATAGTGGGAAAATGGGGGTTTGGTTTACGATTTCAGAAGGAAATGGGGTTTCAATTTTTGAAAATAGGAGTTTTCTAGGAGAGTGTGTTGGGTAGTAGTGTGGGCTCCGTCAAATCGTGTGTCGACTGGGATTTGTAGGGGCATTAAGGTCTTTTATTGATTGTGGGGCCCACTTTTTCTACAAAAACTTATCCAATCTTGTAATTCTAAAAAAAAAGAAATGAAGTCCAAATACTCTTATCCATGTCCTTTTCTCTGTTCATTATCGTTGGGGTATTTCTCTATTTATAAGAGAAAACTACACCTAGTATCCTTTTTCCTTCATTTATGTCAGAACATATCCTTTTTTTCTGTCTTTTTTTTAATGTAGATTATTGTATTCTTTTTATACCCCTTCTTTGGTAAGAAACCCAAATGTACGATCTCATTCTTCTTCTTGCGTCTCTCTCATCCCTTCCATGGGGAATTGCTTGTAAATTGTGGAAAGTTTGTAGAGAGCCCAAGATTCAGTTAGTTGAATATGATTATAAGATAGATGCTTGGTCATAGATGATTAAGGAAGCTTTGTCTCGTATTAAGATCTGTGATAGTGGAAGAATTTTCAAGAGTTATTTAATCTATTTTTGGAAGATCTTTTTTTTTATAATTTTATTATTTTATCTCTAGATTGTTATGGGATTCCTGTTCTTTATGTTTATTCATGCAAAGAAAAAAAGAAAAGAAAAAAAAATTTGCCACATTGGTTGTCAAGATGGCAATGAACTGTTTTTTTTTTTTTTTCCCC
>JXTB01000192.1:283468-360663 GCA_002914805.1 Parasponia andersonii | reverse complement strand
TTTTTTGGAGACTATGGATTATTCTCTACTTTTCTTAGCTAATGTGAAAGTTTAACTTAATCGTTCGTGTGTATAAGTTTTCTTTTTTTTTTCGGAATCTTTTTTTATTCTTTTTCCTTTTTGAGTTAAAGGGAAGACCCAGATTAACGCGAAGATTCCAGAAACATGGATAGATGATATATCAAGTAAACTCATCATTAAATTTAAAAGGACATGAATGTTTGATAATTCTTTTTCCAATATGTTACCTAAATTTTTGCTGTTGAATTTGGGAAGCTTTTCCATAATTGTTGTTAACTTAAACATTTTAAAATCTTTTTTAAAAAAAGGTGGACGATCTTAGTTATTCGTTTTATGATAAGGAAGACTTAAAAGAAGGCTTTGCATTTGATTCACTACTTATTTACCATCATTATTGAACTTTTTTTATTCTTTTGAAAATAAAAAATTATGTGAATCATGTACTTATGAGTTAAATTGTTGATACAAACAGTAAATCATAGTAAATTAGTAAATCAATGAGATACGACGATAAATAATGATAAACAAGATCGTGATAAATAAGTGATATATCACTTTATGATAATGATAAATAAATAATATAATAATAAATATACCACTGTAAATAAGTAATTTATTTTTTTGTAGTCATGGTAATTACATACCATTTTATAATAATAATAATAAATAAATATTTTATCAGGGATAATATGGTACATTGTGTCACTGTATGTCATCAGTAATTTTTTTTTTAATGTTATGATAAATAAATAATATACTACTTTATAATAATGGTAAATAAATAATTTATCAAGTGTATAATAGTAAATTTTAAATTATTACATTAAAATATGAATATATTCATTCATATTCATAAATTTAAAAGAGAGATATTTATAAACTCTGTCCTAAAAAATGGGGTATTTTTTACAACTATTTATAAGAAATTTCATCTCTGCGTAACTTGCGATTTTGGCATGACTCGTATAATTGGAGTGTGTCAAGTACGACATGTATTGTTGAATCGTGACGATATTAAAATGTATTATGTCATATCATGTCGTGCGTGCTGTATTAGTAATTAAGCTTGTTCGTCCACTTTGACAGCCATATTATCCATAGACAAATTTTTCCTGGGTAATTTTATCGTTTAGATATTATCTTTGTACTTATTAAGAAAATGTCTCTGTACTGTTCTCTGACATAACAACATGGCAGACAAAGTTACCATTTAAAAAATATTAATTCGAGGTTAATTTAAACGTTTTAATTTATAATATCTTAAAACAAACTGATAAACGAGATTAGTGGCAAGGAATGAGTATCGGGGGTGAGGCAATCACTAAATCAAGAATTGATAAATATATCAAGCAGTATCATCACTTAGTAATGCAATAGTCTCACACTATAACATGACAAAATGTGACATTCAAAATCAGTAGCAACAAATGATGAAATACAACTACTCAAATCGATTATATATATAGTTGCCATTAATTATTGAGTACGGAAAATACAATATCGAAGAACTCATACAACAATGCTCATTTGCACCAATCATTCCCATGCATATATAATCCAAATTTTGGATATGAAGGACTAACAATTGAAAAGTTTACAAGAAAGAAAACAAAAGTAGTATAACTTTTAATTAAGGCCAATATTGCAACAATTCTAACCAGATTGAACAACAATGCTAGTTTTATTTGCTAGCTCTTGTATATATATATATGAACTACCAACACCCATTAATCAATTATGTGTCTCTCCTCAAAAGCATTACAGCTGAGCTAGCCTACGAATATCAATTGGGTAGGCATCTGAGGCACGTTGAGCACTGTAAGCTCTCCTTCCAACAATGGTATTCCCAGCCTCAGTTGGGTGGAATGCATCCCAAAACAGATACTCATTCCTGTTTTGGCATGGAGTTTGCAGGGGTAAACATGTAATTTGCCCATTGTTCCTCCCTACTCCACAGCATCCAGCATTTATAACCCTAAATCCTGAAATCAGCCACCAGAAGATATACATATACAATCATCAACAGACTTAGTTTGATTATCATTAATATCTTCCTCGCACAGAGTAATGTTATATTTACTAACTTTTTTTTTTTTTTTGATGAACATAGATTTCATGACATTTGCTAATTTGGATAAGTGACATACATTTACTGACTTTTAGTATCAAGGTATTTGATAAGCATTAGTAATAAATAGGCGTATAAATCAGTCTCACGAATGGAGTTCACATATGAGACATGCCCTCTATAAGTACATGCTAACAAGCACCACTAGAACCTCAATATTTCTCTTCTTCAATAGGTAAGAGATAAATATAGCTTTTTGTACATAGATTTCATGACATTTGCTAATTTAGATACGTGACATATCTCACTTGCTAAGGTTAGTTGGTGTGTATGTTATTATCTAATAAATGCTTACCATAACTAGAAGGGCTTTGAATTATATCCTGGAAAATCCCATAAGAGTCAATGTAGATAAATCTTGCATCGGCAAATTGGTTGTTGAATTGATCCACAAGTCCTTTAAGCCTTGAGTTGAAAATTCGATTTGCCGAATTGATTCTCTCTACACAAGTTCTGCCATCTTGGCTATTTTGAGCCAGTTCATTGGGGCTGCAGCCAATCTGACCTATACCGAACAAGGCGAACCTTCTAGCTCCATAGTTATACAAGATCTGTGTGACAAATATATATATATAGATATATATATATATATATATATATGTAAGTTCTCTACACAATTTGTTTTTGAAGAAAAAAAAGTGTAACGCTCTTCAATATGCTACAATATATAGTAGAAGCCAGAAATAAAAGCAGCAGTTTTTTTCACTAGACTACAAATGAAAGTATATAATAATGTGATATAGTTCAATTTTCATGATCTTCAACTGGACTCATCAGTGTATAATAACTTATCTATTATAAATGGAAAGATTAACATATAGAATTTAGGGCAGTACTGTTAAAAGAATGAGAAAATTCAAACATACGAACTTTAAATTTTTTTGGGGTCAAGCTAATATGAATTAATTTTAACATGACCGTTAGAAGTAACGAGTGACTTTGTCAAACTAATATAAGTCATCCACCAAATAATTCGTAGCACTCACATAGTATAGACGACCAATTAGTACGAGTCAACCACCTAAATACCGTTAAATATATCAAATAACCACATAAGATCTAGTTCCCTGAAAACAAAAACAAACAAAAAAAAATGGTGTATGAGAGAAGGTAGTCGGAGATAGACCCTTAATTGCTGAGCATAATCTTGAATAAGAACATCGGCATATTCATCAGGCGTGTAACGATTACTAGTGGAGTAAAACTGAGGCATGAAGTAGTTGTTGAGGTAATCGTTGCTGCCTAATCCAATTGAGAATATGCATTTGCTCAGGTAATCGGCTGCTTGGTTCTCATCTCCTAACAAATCTACCACCTGTGACGCAGTGTTTCGGTAATTCTGTACCTGTCCACTAAAACTGATCCGACCTCCCTGCACAATTTTTTTTAAATAACACTCCTTAATATTAACACACATTATAAACATTGCAAATTAATCAATATATGTACAGTTGGAATATTAGTGTTGTACGTTTTATTCTATTCTTTAAATATATATACAAGACAATTACATAATATATTGTGTTTCACAAAATTACAGTCCAATATCTTGAATTTGGATTTTGTATCAAATTTCTTCCTTTAGACAATAAAAATTTGGGAAAAATATTTCAAAATGCCATTTTTACCCTTGACAAAGTTCTACCAAATTAAGATTAATGAACATTCATTCACCTATGTTTCCAAACACAACATACCTAATAAATTCAACTTAAAGGAGTTTTGTCGCATAGGTTAATTGATCTTTATTCTTTAATTGCTTTTTTAAAGGGTAATCTGCATTTTAGCTTACTGATTTTGGCATGTTGTATTTAATTATTGAGAGTACCGATTTTAAGACAAAATCCAAGCTCAAAGGTTTATTATTTGGATTATAATTAAATTGAGTTAATTATAGAATTAAGGAAGTGCGTGTGTTATGTGAAAATCACCAGTTGACGGCCGGTCTCCTCTCTAATGCCAGCAGCAGCAGATGCAAAATTGACACCTCCGAGTATGTCTTGGCCATTAGCGGTTGCATAGGGAGGAATATAGTCGTCAAAACCCAATAGCTCAGCTGAACGTACATCATAAGATTATGCTTTGTTAGTACCACTGATTGATTAATTTGCTAACATATAAAACCTTTATTGTAACACGTTTAGTCAATATATACCAAATAATTAAAACTAATTAAAAAAAAAAGCCGCCCAGTAGTTCTTCATTATTTTGTTTGTTATTATTATTATTATTATTTTTTTTAGGGGGGTTTAACCCTTTTCATATGGAGATATAAGATTGCTTTTACATTATTTACACATATATTCCTATTGAACTTTTTTTCCTTTTTTTTTTTTTTTTTTTTTTTTTTTTTTTTTTTTGTTTAAGGGTTTTTTTGTTGAGGGTTTTACCGGCAGGGGTTGCTTTGGCTTTAATTTTTGGGTTGGGGGGCAGGCAACCAATTAAAACATGTGTTAATTAAAGGATGACTAAGAAGGCACACAACTCAATATGGTAAGTTTGTATTAAATGCTTTGTACCAAAACTCTTAAATCTCAATGGACCACAATATTATGTTTTAAAAGAGAAAAGAAAGATCAACATGCAAATCAACAAGTGTACTCACAATTATAACTTTCTTTTTCTATAAGATGTTAAGATACCATAATGACTATAGATTTATTAAGAGGGATGGGGGCAAAAGAAAAAAAAAACAATTATCTATAAAAAGCGTGATTTGTCTTTTATTTTCCTCTGCTCTTTGACAATTTATATTAGGACCGATGATCAACATATATACTGTATAAAAAACTACTTTGAAAGCATAGTGTTACCTAATAGTTATATATCTATATATGGAGATTTATGTCGTATCGTGTGAATTATGGCATGCAAACTCAGATTCTCTTTAGTTCGGTGGAATTGGAGCCTGATTAAATTAATTGGCATGCATATTATGCTACCCTCTATGATACAATTACTGCTATCACCCTAAAGTGTAGTTTCCTATTACATAATCGTGATCAGGAACTGTTCTAAACAAATTATAATAAATATTGAGAAGGGCAGATACATGTCTAGCTATAACTCTTTTTCAAATAGATTGCTAAATATATATATATATATATATATATATATATATATATATGCTTTTGTGTGTGTGTGTGTGTGATCATGACCTTTACAATATTGACGCTTGTAATCTTGTACGTAGTACATGAATTACACTTCTTCCTCTATAGTAATTATTAATGATCAAGCAATGCATGCATGTCTTTGAAACAAGATTATACTTGTAAATTATAAGAGGGGTAAAAGTGAAAAATATGTAAGAAATCAAGGAAACGTAGAAATTAGTCTAGAGAGAGAGAGAGAGAGAATTAAAGAAGCTCACCAACAACATCAACAGTAGTTTTGCCATTGGAAAACCTTCCAGAAGGTCCATTTGGGAAATCAATCCCATAAGGCAAGTAATCAGCTCTAGCCAAGGACTGAAGCTGATTATTGTTCCCATTGTCCACCAAAGAGTCCCCAAATATGAAGTAACAAGGCACTTGGGGGGCTGCTCTCACCCCACTATGACCACTACTCAACAATAAGCTCACTCCCAAAACCACACACATGACCACAATATTCCACATTCTCTTAGACTCCCCCATACTCAACTTTCCACGCTCGGAGCAACAAAATCCCAAAAGCCAAAAAGTGAAGAAGGACCAATTTATGGAATGTATATAGCCAATATGGAAAAAAAAATAAGCTAGCTATAGGTAGGAAAGATTTGGTGGTGAGAGCCTTAAGGGAATAGTTGTGCTTATCTTGTGAGTGGCTTAAAAGCTAGATTGGTTTCAATATATATATATATATATACATGAAGGTGTAGGTAAAGAGTTGATGAGGCCCCATTTAAGCGGCGATATACAAAATTATATGGTTTTAGCTTTTACAGTTGAGAGATATAAAGTTAGTTCGAACGCATTAATTTCACGCGGAGATAATGTGAGCCACTACGCACTACTACTACTACTACTACTATAGCTCATCTCTGACAAATCCCTCTTCTTCGCTCTGAGTTTACTTCGTACGTGTTGCATGTATATGATCAGTAGAGTTATTCTTATTTTCAAAACAGTTTAATATTGCAGCAAAGGTACAAAATGAATGTTTCGTTTGTCAGTATATACTAATAACGCATGTAAAACAAGTATATATATGCGTGTGTGTCTTCTAATAATGTTATTAACTATTAGCATGTTGGTAATCACCTCCTTCACTATATATATATATATATAATATAATATGTTCATTCCAGTAATTTTTAGCTTCTTTTCTTTTGATTATGCTTGTACTAGTCCACACTCTAATTAGTATATAAGTCTGTTATTTTATACCAATTTTTCCAAAAAGTTAAAGCCAATAAGAGGGAATTCAAGTCAACATTATCAATTAATTAGGTTTTATATTTTCGGACAAAATTAGAGACTAATGCAATTGCAAGAATGTAAACCTAGTCCTTCGAAAAAAAAAAAAAAAGAATGTAAACCTAGAGTCAGTTTGAGATTGTTACGGATTTTTTTTTCTCTTTTTTTGGGAAAAAGTTGCTTTTAATCTGCATCTGTCTATATCATACCCACTTTTCAATTTTTGTCTACAAGAAGAACATCTAAATCTTTGATCTTTCTTTTCTTTTCTTTTCTTTTTCTTTTTTTAAGAAGCTAACCTACGTACGTACTTCTTTGATTGAAGAGCATAGCATAAACACAACTTGGTTTCACACGTACATGGTCAAAATTATTAAAAATACAATTAGTTACTCTCTATATTACAACCAATGAAAAATTCAACCAAACAAATATGAACTTAGAACATTACGGAAATTTATAGCACCATATTTATTAGCTGCTTGAATAAGTAATATTTTAACTTTTTTTGTTTAACAATAGCATTAGGCTGTACCACCTCGGTTAATAAAACCGTTGTGGTATAAGCTGTGTGGCCTTTAGACGCAACATGATCAGCTGCCTACAAACGCCAATCAAGAACCAACGTTGAACCTCGTTTTTTTTTACTACTGTTTGCCTCATTGACTTTTTTATTATTTATACATGAATGAAACTTTTGTATTTTAGTGACTAATTTTGGTTGTTCTTATCCTGTGTTGATCATCGGGGAAATTTCTGAAATCAAATCCAAATTCAGAAGTAATCTCAGTCGCAATTTTCCAAAATATATTTTGTAAAAATCATTCAGTAATTTTTTTGTAATCTCGCCTTTTAATTATTGTCAAAATAGATTAATTTTTGTGTCATTTACTTCTTTATTTTATTTTTTGTGCTCTGTAAGCTTGGGGAGAGTGATCTGAAAGGCCTAGCTAGTCTAAAAGCAAATAAGCAATCATGGACGCACTAAGAAGTTATGCTAATTTTATCAACCCTCCAAATTATATGAAAAGTGAGATAATATTAGTACTGAGTGGTGCAACACCGCAACTACGAATATTTATTATAGAATGATTTTAATTAATAAATTAAATTTTAGGTAAATTTCGTTTAAATTATAATTATAATTTACTAATTTGGTGTTAATAGCACGCCCGATAACATTATTCTAGATTGTTTTATTATAACAACTTGAGTACACGAGATCAACCAATTCCGGTTGACGTATAAAACTTATACAGAAATACTCGAGCACGATTAAAGACAAAATCAGTATATAAAAGCAGTCAAAATTTCACCACTTAAATTTTGCAAACTGTCTATTAATTAAGGCAAGCTTTGACCTTTTTTGTTAATACCTAGCAACTAGGTAAACCGGAACCATGCAGCCGCAACAATTAATGGTGCAAATAGTGCACAAAATTAAACCAACCACCCTTTCCATTCCGTGTGCTTTTTCTGACCCTTTTTTTTTTTTTTTTTTTTTTTCTCTATGATCAATTTACAATTGGAGCCTAATTATATTATATTTTCATCCTTTACATATAGATCAATTTTCGCGATAAGGTCGACAGTGTAATTTAATGCTAGTGTTGGCATCATTGTCGACCTTATCACGACTTTTTGTGATAGTGTTTGCCTCGTTGAGTTTTTTAGTAGTTATGTATGTATGGTAGAGTTGCATTCGTATCTTGTGTTAATGATCATTGGGGAACGTTTTAAAGCAAATCCAAATTCAAAAGTACTCTTAAATTGCAATTTTCCAAAAATATGCTTTAGCAGCAAGTTTTTTAGTAGCAGCATGTTGTCTATTTCGTGCATATATTAGGTTGTCCTAATTTTGCTACTATATATTATACATGAAGGACACTAGGGTGGGGTCGACCAATGGAGAACGAGAGACTAATCGCGTGAGTCATTTTTGTACGTAGAGTGTAATTAAAAGGGTGCGAGACCACCTCGTATTTTTTTAAAACGTTATGATAGCAAAGTGAATGTAACTCTAACTTTGAGAGTAAACCCATTTCAAATCCATATGTATGATGCGCTAATTATTTTCTGTTTTGCATTTTTTGTTATTGCTCTCGTAACCTCGGGTTAAAGTTTAATCCACAAACCAGAACAATTTCATTTTGTTAATGATCAGATTTAAGACATTAATATATTCGACTTATTATATCATTTTACGTACTTACTTAAACTAGTGGAGTAATAAATGTGGACCTTGAACTACAGCAAGCACCAGTACTGGTCCTGAATCTGATCAAACACCGTTTTCAATAAGCTTAGCGTTTACTTTATCTCACATACATATATTCAGTGCAGTACAGAAAGTTTTAACGAAGAAAGAGGTTGGTGTTGAAAGAGAAACTTAAACAAATATAAATATATAATCTATGATTTTGGGAAAAAGGGAACATGGGGAAACGTACAGGTGTCTCTGTACACGTAAGAAAATTTCTTGTAAATCAAACGGTTGCGATTGAAGATCTGAATACATTCAACGGCCAAAAGCACCTTCACATTTATATAGCCTGAGTGGACTTGGTCTTGCAAATCTTATTGCAAAGAGATATATATATATATATATATATATATATTTATATAAGACCATCAAGGATTCAATTAATGGTGGTAGCCCGGTAGGTGACCAAATTTAATGAGAGTGAGGCATAAGTCATGCCGTGTAACATGGGTCTGGTTGGACTACCCCTTTTTGTAATTAAAGCATGGAATCAATCCAACATTGTCGTTCATTTCTCAAAAATGATTATCATTTTAATTATGATGAAGAAAAGTGATTATCAATGCCGATTTGCAGGCATATATAGGCTCTCTCTGCCGACTTGCTATTGACTCGTATGTCGGTGCCTGCTATGTTCATCAACAGCAACATATAACAACATATTTTTTGTCATCGACCAAAATTTTAAGGTCGTGATTTTTAGTAATTTTAGTTGAAATAGTTATAAACAATATTTTTCCAAAATTTCAGATTTCGAATATTAGAGATTTAAAATTATACTTCTCACAAGTAAGTAAAATTCAAGTTAAAAAAACTTCTCATTAATATAGATTTTTAAGAAAATACTCCACTCAAAGTTTAGAGGAATTCCAATTAATTTATTTAGAAAATTTTCATTAATTTAAATTTTTTATTTTTATTTTTAGGGAATCCATTATTTAAAATTTGGAGGAAAAATCTAATTAATTAATTTAGAAACATTTTTAAATTCATAATATTTAGAGAAATGAGTCAAATTAAAACCTTAGGTCTATTGTTCAAATAATCTACATAAAATCATTTATATTTCTAAGTACTCAATTTAATAGCAATATCATCCTCATACATCACTCAGTAAATATACTACTATTGGCTAAATAAATTTGACTTAGAAAAAAAAATGATACAGAGTACGAACCAACCAATAAAGATATGGGAAACGACACACATATGCCAAATAACCTTAACAAGTCACCAAGACAATTTCCCCAAAATAAATCCATACCTGAAAGTGGGAATAAATAAGAGGGGTGAGCACGTGAATGCTCAGTAGAGAATCGATTACAAGTTTTTATAGGTAAGAAAATATACTCACTTTGAAGGTCCTGCATAGTTAGTGTTTCATTCCAAAAAGTTCACAAAACTCAAGTGGAAGTCATAGTCCAAAAGTTCAAACATTCTAAACCATTGTAAAACATCCATCAAAACCAATACATATCTATTCAAACCAATATATAACCATGTATGTAATCATAATGTCTGAAGTATCCTAGTATATCACTCGTAAGTCCGAGCCACTTAAAGAGGTACCGTAAGTCCGATCACTCTATTTGAGCATCATAAGTCCGACGGCCGCGTAAGTATGTGAGTACATACAAATGCTATATGAATAACAGAATAAGGATATACACCATTTCCACAAAATCTCAAAATAACCATGCAGTATTCTTTAATCAAATCACTTTTAGTTCTCAAAACTAAGTTCTCAGACCATTTTAGATTTTCTAAAAATTTAGGAATTATAATAGCTATTTTTTTTTATCAAAACCTAAAAATCCAATTTCCTATATAAAACAATCCAAAACAATATATATGACACCCCAACTAGTGTGACGTGTCTCCCAGGTAGTTTATATCTCAAATCAGGTCAAAAATGGACATATACACAATTTTTATAGATTATTTCACGAAATTCTATATTTATTGAAAATATGTAAAAATCATAAATTAAATTAATTTTAGGATCAAGTAATCCAATCCCTACCTCGAATTAGTAGTTATAACGAGATGGAGACGCTAGAAAAGTCCTTTATTGATCAGCTAGTTATTCAGACAGTCATTTCCGGATCCTGTTGCGTTCACTTGACAAGTTGACTTTTAAAATGGAGCCTCATATTCAAAAACGGTCATCACCGTTGAATTCAGAGCACCCAAAAATGTTGGGTTAGACATAAATTTTGTTGAAAACGGGTCCCATGAGGGACCAACATTTGGCACGCAAAAAGATACAATTCACGAGCTATTTTCTTGATTTTTGTACCACTTCAGAAAATAATAATATTTTATATCAAAATTCATGTCCTGACCTCACTGAGTCCAATTCGAAATCAGAACTTAGTTTCGAGATCCCTAGAATTAAATGAGTTCAAAAATCCATAAATTATAAGAATATCACTTTTGGAAAATAATTAAAAAAATGCCATTTTTTTCAATTCGAAAATTAACTCACTCTCAAACTCCGTTTCAACACTTCAAAACCAGAAGTTTTCTTGTTTCAACCTCCTCTTTCACGTGGTGTAATTTTCACTAGTAAAATATCTCAATTCCAAAATAATTACGAAAATACCACAAAAATTAAATATTATAAAATTGTTACATTGACAAGATTTCTCACCGAAACTGAGTTAGAGGTTGTGGATGGTTAGAAAAGATCAATGACATCGAGACGAGTCCAACGGTACCGAAGTTGAGACGAATGGACGCTGGATGGCGAAATGACAGCCGAAAAATCGAGAAGGTGGCGGAACTTTCAAGTGGCCGGATTTTGGTCCTCTGGCGACGGAATGAGGTGGTGACGGCTGTCGCTGCTTCGTCGGTGATTGGGCGAAGGTGTGGAGTGACGCGTCGAGCGATACGGTAGTCAGAACAACTTCGGATGAACAATACAATGGGGATGGGATTTCGAAAATGGCCGAGGACTTTGTGGGGGAAAGAAGGAGAACTTGAGGGATTAATAGGCAATTTTTTGAAAACGGTAGATTGTGGGACACATGTTAGTCTTTAGTTTGACCAAATAACTTTTTAAAATTTCACTTTGGCCACAAATTCAAAAAATTCTTTCACTTTAGTTCTTTTCTTATTTATTTTTAAATCCTCAATTTTAATTTTTTCTCCATCTTTGCCCCAACGTACCTAGACCTTATATTATCTAGATTCAACTCCAATAACTTAAAATAAAATATTTCGGATTTTTTTAATTAAATTCAAAATAAGAAAATTACCAAAATGCCCTTTGCACCGAAATTACTTATTTACCCTTAAAAATTTTGGGATTTTACATTTTTGGTCAACATAGAAATGCATATATTTTTAGTGTGTATATATATATGTACATTATCTGGACGAAGTCCCATTCGGAGATCATTTCTGCTCGGAACCACTCCCGTCACACACTTTTAACAATTCAGAACACATTTTTCCCAACCTTATTTTCTAAACCAGAAAAAACATGTAACGGAATCGCTCTCCAAACGTGACCGTAAATATATATATATATATATATATATATGTATAGAGATATATATTTGTTGTACGCGCGGTTTTTTACCCAGCGTACACATACACGAGGAGGCACGACACATGGTAGAAATGCACCAAGATTGCTAGATGCAATTTCATGCTCGCAACTAGAGCTGCTTGCCACTGGACCAACAAGGGAGTCCTTGAGTACCATGTCAAGGAGATTACTATGTGGATAAGAGTCGTGTTAACAGAATCTGAAAGTTTGTCCGGTAAAGCCAAAGTCGACTTAAGTAACCTTAATTACCCTATAAACTAGCTGTTTAGGTTTATGTTTTGAAGTATTCATCGAGGTATATATAATTTAGAAGTAGCATCACAATCAGTTAATCTTGTCATTTAAGTCATGCAAACGTAGCACAATTTATATAGACTGATATCACTGACATTGACTGAAAGCCACCTAAAAGTGTTGTCTTGAAAGTGCGGTAGAATGTTACGATCTTAAATTAAACATCAATTAATACCTAGATAGATATATTTTCCACAGCATTATCTCGTTTTAAAGAGTATTAGACTATCAGGAAGAGGTTTATTATTACAATACTGGACTTGCATGTCCACCCACCAAACAAACACCAAACAAATAAGGTTGTCTTCTTTTAAACAGTCTGTATACATAATCAGCCAGCTGTGGGGTAGCCCTAGTTAGTACATTTGTTTAGACTAAACTGTAAGTTAATAATTGGTCAAATGTTACTATTTGGTACAACCTCTTCAAGTTGAAGGATACCTATCAATACAGAATTACTATCTAAAACCATGAATTAGGAGGAATTATAATGCTATACTAAGTTACTTACCTTGAAAGGTCAGCCACGTATTGTTTGTAATTTTGTTTTTCGATGACTAAAGTATTAAAAAGACTTAAATTAGTAAGTTGAGTATAAATACCAACTTTCAAAAGGTTATACCCTCGATTCTTCAATGCAATGATTAACAACTCTTGTTTATACTAGTGTTGTTCATGTTGCCCCATCATCCTTAATTCCAGTGGATTAAAATTATAGTATTTAAAAAGAGGCAACTTGATAAATTTTGAACACAGTATATCTAGGACTAGAGCCTCCCTAAAAAGGATTGTGTAAGCCACACATTATACACTTGCCCTTTATCTAATGCTTCATCTAAAACTGTAACTGTTATTCTATATGTTTGGATTGGGACATGGATACGAGTAATTTGGTTCAAAATGACATTTTTTATGACTATTTTCATGATGATTTTTCAGGAGTCATAAATTTTATGACTCTACTCACAAAAAAGCTCCCATATATCCGTCCATTTCCTACTAAATTTTCACAAAAGGATCATTTCGAGAAGAAAGAAAGAACTCAAAGAATCAACCTCGAGAAGGAAAAAGGGTAAATCGAGGGTTAAAAGTTCTACAAAGCTCATCCTCACATTTCAATTTCATTGCACAATTTGATCCAATAAATGAGATCCTGTGACAATGAAGGAAAGATAAGATAGATAAGGAGTGATATATAAGTGTAGTGCATTAAGTAAACCATGTGATTTAAGCAAATTGAAAGTGATAGAATAAAGTTTTGTTTGGGTACCAAAAGAGTGATATAATTGAAGTAAGCTGACACATCTTTATATTCACATGACATATTTACGCGGAAATGGCAAACAAAGCCAGCTTGCTGTCATTCTCGAAGCTGTGCATTTGAGCAGCTGTACTAGTTGGGCTGGGCCCCAGATCGTGGGCCTTTAAAATTGTCTCACCCTTGTTAGCCCTGCTTTCTTTTCCTTCTTTTCATTTTTTTCTTCTCTATTAATTGTTTCTTTCATTTTTCTTTTTCCCCCCCTAGTTTGTACAAGTTACAACAATATGACAAATATTTGTGCACTTACATACATTGTAAAACGGAAGCATTAGGATATAAATGGTTTTTATAATAATGATTAGTCATGTTCAATACAAAAACCAATTATTTCCTATTATTCTAGGTTTCCCAAGACAATAATAAAACCACAAAGAGGGTCATATCGCATGGGCTCAACTTTATTTTTGCAACATCAACTGCCATATCAACAAAACAATGTCTTCTAAATAGTTCTTTTAAGAGAGAGAGAGAGAGAGAGAGAGAGAACACTTCGAATTCTTTGCATGAACCAAAAATACGCAATGTAAAAGATGTCATTTTCTGTATATAAGTACCTTGGAATTAGCATGAAATTGAAAGGTTAAGTTAAGCATAACCTAAGTTACATCACTTAATGTGGGAGGGAAAAAAAAAAATGTACATACTTTTAAGAGTTGTTTTTAAGAGTCTAATGTCATAAGTCGTCGTTGCTATAGTCCTGGGTGGAAACAAATTGTAGCCCCAAATCTTTGAGGATTTGAATCAAACCTTTCAAGTCATTGCTCCCCAACTCAAGACAATCTCTCAATAGTCCACCATCCACCACCTCTCTTTGCACTGCCTCCACTACTTCCCTCAATGTCCCCTGCCAAATTCCCAATATTACCCAATTTAAATCAATATAACTTTATCACATCAAACCAAAAAAAGTTCAAAAATATTCAAGACCATAAAATGTTACATAATGTGACATCTTGGCATAGTTATAAAGAAGAAAGAGCCCATATATTGACTATTATTGTTTACTATTATAATTATTAATTAATAATAACAATAACAATAAAGCAAGGTAGTGCAAAACGGTGACGTACCGATTGGCTAAACACTCCGAGGAGCCTACGGAGAAGCGAGCGGGATACACTAAGGACATTTTTGTAATTGCGGGCAAGCCACTCGGCGCGTTCGGCGTCCGATTCCGCACGAGTCAACTCGCCCAGCCACCTGAGCAACTTGTTCGAGTCGGAGACGACGCCGTAGAGCTCCGAATAGGGCAAGTCCCTCCTCCAGGCGTAGTTGCTGACGTAGTCCCAGCCCGCGGACCACATGGACCTCCAGAGTCCAAGACCCATCCCTCGCTCCAGCTTCGACGCCATGACCCGGGCCCGGTTCGCGCCCGAGAGGTCTCCACGGGCGGCGCGTAGGTTGGCCACGCGAGTCAGGAGCGAGTGGGAGAGGGAGAAGAGTGTACGGTACTGGGAGTAGGAGAGGGATTCCGACGGCGTCGGTGCTCCGTCGAGGAGGAGGAGAAGGATTACGAGGAAGCCAAGGGCTTGGTTCGCCATTGATTTGGTCGGATCGGAGGTTCAGAGATCAGAGAAAGAATGGGATTTTGTACGGTCAAGGATGGGTCGGTGCTTTGTTTTGTTCGCGTTTTGGGAATTGGACCCTGTATCCATAAGTGGATGGATGGGCGTAGTAAAGAACTTTAGGCCCAATTAGATTTGGGCCTTTTTACAATTTTCTATTGAGGAATCAACACCAAGTTTTGTGCCTTATATTTCACAATTGAATCCAGGTTTTATTTTATTTCACAATTATCAACTTTTACGTATTCACTTCAAGCGTAAAATATGTGTAAAATACATTTATAATTAATTTCTACCTGTTACTTTACATTTACAATGTAAATCTATAGCTGCGGTATATAATATTGATATCTATACTGATTTTTGGTATATTTTTTATTCATAAAATATATGAGTACAAAATATAAAATATATGCAATACATATTTCTCAAAAAATGGGTATAGGAACAAGTATTGGTGATTATACGTGTTTGCAAGAACTCAATCATTTTGCCCTCTCTCTCTCTCTCTCTCTCTCTCTCTCTCTCTCTCTCTCTTTCTCTTTGGGTTTACATAGAAGTCACAAGGCAAAACTCCTCCTCTTATGTGACTCATATCTCTCATTTTGGTATGGATTCTCTTCGGTTTATTTTCCTGTTTTTGTTTTTGTGTATATTTTCAAATAATTCTTAATTTAAATCTACGGTGATCTTAGGAGTGCACATCACGTCACGTGGATATCGGGTATTCGAATTTAAGGTACCGAAAGCGAATTGAAAGGAAGTCGATTTTTGGGGTTTTGAATAAGTCGGGAATTGTGGGCTACAATAGTGTTTTTGAAATTAAGCCCTTTTGGGCTAAAAAATCAAATCTAGCCCATCTATTTGACAAAAATCAGATTTTTATTGGAGGTGAGTCTGAGTCGAGAGAGAAGAAGAATCAACTGTTATATTAGAGATTTTTATTTTTTATTTTTTAAAAAAATGTTCGGGTCTTACCCGAACTCAGAAATTCAACAACCGTACCCGACCCAAAAATGCATGAGTCGATTCGGTTTTTGCCCGAAATTTCGGGTGAGCCAACTTACACCCGAATTTCTAGTTGAGTAACACTTGGGCAGGCAGATCAGATCAGGTTTCTGTCATTTCTGAGCACTCCCGCTGGATGTGCTAGTTTAAATTATTTTTAATATTTTTTTTAACACTGTAGTGATCTTCTAAATATGTATTATTTTTTATTCAAATTTAGAAGGATTATTATTATAATAGATCGGACTTGATATAATGTCTCCAAGTGAACTAATCAAAAATACTAATTTAGATTACGAAGAATCATAATATGTTATTAAAAAGAGTTCGATCACATCTTTTATAAAGTTTATTTTAGGATTATTGTCAAACTTTTTCTCCAATTCGGAGTTTTTCTACGTTGAAGAGCTTTAGCGATATGATATCAACTCTTTTGTAATTTATAAATAGACTATGTCAATTTCTTTCTATCATTTTCGTTTTTATAATATATGTAATGAATTACGTACTCGTTCTAACTCAATACTCTAATCTAAACACACACACACTCGACAATTAGAGAAAACCAATCAAACTAGAAATCACACCAATATTTATCGGTTCAAACTTTTTCCCACATCCATCTACGTTGAGCAAATAGAGCAATATCTTCTATTATATTCAATGAACAATTACAGACCCCACGTAGAGCCGACCTGATTAATTTTTAGATACCTCTTAGCTAAAAACTATGATTTATACCCCACCCAAACTAACTAAGATTATTGTCTAATTGCACAACTAGGAAGAATATTCCATGAGCTGCCACGTCATCAGCCAATAACCAATTCATAGTCAACTATGTTTACAGTATACATGCATGATATACCTAACTATTATCCGTAAAAGGACCTTGCGGTACGTATTAACATATATTATGTTCTAGCTAACTATAATTAAAGCAAGTACGGCGCTAATAAACTTCGGACACATTATGTTAATGAAAAGTAGTTCCTCAATTCTAAAGATGTTGTCTAGCGTATGTTCAACGGTTTAAGTACTTATTTTGTTAGCTTTTTCATAATTCTTTCCGCAAAAAATGTCACAAAATGATATAATATTTCATCTCTTTTTCGACGAAATTCTTTGCGTTTTGAAAAATAATAAGAAAACTCCCTAAATTTGAGTTTTCTTAATATTATAAGAACACTGTAATTTGACTACCTTAAAAATACGACGCTCCAAGAAAGACAAAATTGCCCGGCAAATTTAACCTTACAATTGTTAATTGAGAATTTTTTTATATATACCTGCCTCAATTTGATTTTTTCTAATGATCTTGTTAGGGATAGAATAGTTTCTATACAATTATTTACATATATATATATATATATATAAACATAAAAATATAATATAGATCTATATCTATTATCTACTAAGGTAATTTTTTAATTTCTTATTAATATCTCCGATTTAGCTGGTTTAGCTTATATGAGAAGATCGGATTTGAAAAATAATTAAAAGCCATTTGTAATAAAAAAAAAATCAAATTTGAGGGAGTATTTCAATATTTATTAAAATATAGCGGGTTTTGTAAAACAACTTCATATGACAAATAAGCTCTTCTCCTTGACTTTTCAGTTTAATTACCATTGCGTACGTTGAAGATTAGTATATGGGTGTGGTTCGGTGAAGTTTAGGGTAGGTTCTTATTTTATCTCAGGTAATATTCCAAATTTCTGTGTTTCTGTGTTTTATTAAAATATATATATATGTGTAATCTAATGTAACGTAGCATTTTTTTTCTTAACCCAATGTAGGTAGCAATTTACTTAAAAGGTTTAGGTAAAATGAATTTCAAGTTTGTCAAATGATACAAGCCCAAAAGATTGCATTGCATTTTTTATTGCAATTTGTGGTGTCCACAGGCGGGGGACAGCATGTCCTATGATACAAACATACGTAGATTCAAATATGATAATCCAGATACTATTGATATTTGCAGAATATAGATGTCAATATCTTAGCTGTGAAAGCAACAAGACAATTGAGCACTGTATTTTGGTATTGATGTTTCTGGTGACCAATCTTTTTCTGGACCGATTCTTGCAATAATCACATTGGATATGTTTGTCAATTTGTCTTGATACTTTCTCGTATTATCCCCCTGCCTTGGTCCAAAACATAATTTATGTAGATGTATATTAGGAAATTTTCCTTTTTCTATTAGAAAAATATATATTGAAATCAATCTTGCTCGAATTTTCTTTTGTTTTTTTTTTTTTAAAAAAAAAAGAATGAAAGGTAAATAAAGCATTTTTACTAATATTTTAAGAAGATTTTCACCTTCGTTTCACTTTACACAATGTATTTATTACATATTTATTTGTGGTTTTGTGCATTTTGCAACTTTGGGACTTACCCGACGGGAAAAAATCACTTTTTCTCTCTGACTTACCATATACATGAATAATATTATATATGCGGACAATAACTTTCAAAAATAAATGCAGGAATCAACAAGACACACAAATTTCAATTAATTTGAATACGTCTATGGAATGCTACAAATATTTCACTACAGGGAGAAAATTTCTTACAAATGTTTATAAATACTCACTCACAAATTTTATCCCACATATGCCTAAACAATCTCCCATAAGTATTCTCTTACTCACACGAATCTGATCTCTTTGACAACCATCACTCTTACATAAGAAACAAGAGAATTTTCACCTCTCTAATCCTTGAACAGAAAAACAAATAAAGAGAATAGAACAAAAATTTCTCCAAATTGGGAAAATACTTCGCATGCTACTACATATTATGGGATACCTTTCTTGATCCCTACCAGATACCCTTAGTGGGACTTTTTCTCTCTTGCCATGGGATGAAGAGAATAAAAAAATGAGGTATCTATTTATAGACTAAGCTCACTAATCTTTTACCAACTTCTACCCAATTTGTATGTGGTTTGAACACTATCTCTATATGTTCACACGTATATATTCACTTGTATTCACATGCATTCATACATATATATATATATATATATATATATATATATATATATNATACAACAATAATTTATATGTTCACACATACAGTAACATTACCTGAGATTCATAAAAAGTGCCTTAAATAACCTTTAAATTTTCGCTTTTGAAATATCAATATTTTATACTTACACTTTAGTATTTCTCAAAGACAAAAGGAAATAAAACTAATTGATGGTGAATATTCTGAGGATTTATTTTGGAGGAAAAATTAAAAAATCTTTATTATAATAAATTATTTTTTTAATAAAATTTCTCATGCGATTATATTAACAATTTATTAAACGATTCCATCAAATATAACAAATACAACCAAAGGATCCAAAATAGCATCCTATTCAAGAGAAAAAATTATAACAACATCTAGACCTACAACTTACAAGTGTGAGATTAAGTCCATTGACATATATAAGTTAGTCCTGCCAAAAAAAGACCAAATAAATTCTATCACCTTTAGAGACAGCAAGCTTCATGCTAAAGCATAGAGTCATCATTCACTCCTTGAAGGCATCCATCAATAAATATCATAGCAGAATTCTAGCATCCATCAATAAATATCGTAGTAGAAACCTAGCATCCATCAATAGACACCATAGCTAGGGACAGACCCTTCAGGGGCCAGTGGGGGCAATTGTCGTAACTAAACTTTTGAAAAAAAATTATGTATATATATATATTAATTACATTATATAATTTAATAATATATAAATAACAACTTTTTATCCGTAAATTTTTGTATGCAACATGTTGAGTTACCTTACAATTTATGCTTTTAATTTTCCAAAGTCTATTACTTAAGTCTTGATCTGACCATTTCTTTTTAGACTAATTTTTGTTGTTAGTAGATTATCACTTTGTTCATATTTTATGTTTATGTGTTTTTAAATTTCTATTAGTTATAAATGGTAGTTAAGTTATCAATATCTTCTTATGTAATCTAAAAATCTTTATTTGAATTCTTTTTTAATCTTTATTATTAAATTCCATGTAAAATAGTAAAAAAAAAAAAAAAGATATACCCACTAGTTTACATGGTTATGACTTTGGCATTATTTCTTTTCATCATTATTGCTATTGTAGAAAGAGTATTTTCTGCTATGAATTTTGTCAAAATCGGTTTCACAATTAAACTTGAGATCGATGAATTAATTATAATTTGGTCACTTATATTGAGAAAGATGTATTTGATAATATTAATAGTGAAGCCATTATGTAATATTTCGAAATGAATAAAACCCATATGGAATAATTGTAATGTATCTAAATTATGATATTTTAAATATTTCTATCTCATTATTATCTCGTTTAGAATTTTTTTTTTCTCTTAATTAAATCATACCCCCACTAGAAATCAATCATGAGTCTGTTTTTGACCATAGCAGACTATTAGCATCCATCAGTAAATACTACAATAAATCCCTAATGTCCATAAGTGGATGCTATAGTAGACTTTATGGCTCTTAAAGCTTCAGATCTAGAAGAAAACCCATAAAATACCACAAAAAAAATATAAAAATAATAAAAAATCGATACAGATCTAGAATTAGATAAGACAAAATATCCATATAACTAGATTTATGGTACACAATCTCTACAAAGACGGAAGAACTTATTACAATGAAAAAATAAATAAAAGAAATGAAAAAAAAAAATCCTTACCGGATAGACATCTAAGATCTCTTATTTCAGTGAGTTAGGGCTTCAAGATATAAGTTGAAAGAAGATGGAAGATGGCTAATATAATAAATTATTTGTTACAATGAAAATAATACAAAATTTCTTATTAATATATATCTTTTGTAACTAAGAACATATGAAAAAATATGTTAAAAGTTAATATATATATATATATATATATATATATATATATATTTGTATATTGTTGATTTAAGTTAATTACAAAAACCGATCGATAGGCTATATTTGAACCACCATAGGCACAAATGTTGTGGTTGAGAATCTTCCACCAACATAACCCTCGAACTAACTTTTATGTGGTTCGTGTTACACTTACCTTGTGTGGGTAGTACAAAGAAATTGAAGATTGAGAGGGATTGATTTGGTTGCAAAGATTTTGTTGCTAATACTTAGAACGTGCATTATGCATATTTTATCAAATAACCTCATCTCTACTTAAAGCTACATATCAACGGATGAGGCTAAGAGTCTTGCTGTTCAAAAATTTTATTTTATTTATTCTTTTGGTTTCTTCTATTAAAATATATATATATATATATATATATAATTATGTATATCATGAACATATACGTTCGTACAAATCTTATCTTCGCTTAACTTTAAATTAACATGTAGCAATACTCAATTTGGTATTAATTTAAAGGGGTGGGGGGCATGTGTTAAAAAAATATTTTGAAAGCTTTCATCATTTTTTCTAATGTCTATAGTGGGTAGAAATGATAGAAACATGATTTAAAGGGGGCTTAGATATATTAATTTGATTTGGTGAATAAATATTTTTCCCCTAAAAGGAAAAGAAAGGAAATTATAAATTCTTTATTGTACTTGTCGATTTCATATTTTATGATAAAACAAAAACATGGTTTTGACTCTTTCGAGCCACTAGAAATATATCGTTTCTTCTCGATAGGCTTAGGGACCAGGACTGTATTGGGTTAATGTACGTACGGACTTGTTGTAGGTCTCACTACCATCAGTGGAAAAAGTGGTTGATTGTGACCCAAATTCGTTAGTGCCTCTCACTTTTCTCACGCGAGTCTCGTCAGTTTTTCTTCTATTTTTTTCAGCCTAATTTGAGTGAATGTAGTAACGACTCTTGTTACGTGGAGATCCAATTAATGGATTTAGATTTTCTTTGCGAAAGCCAACTAAGCAGTGAACTATAATATCAATGAAAGAGATAATATCATTATGCTTATATTTTAATATTTTGTTCATTTTATATCTTGTGTTTCGGTTATTATCAATATTGACCATTAGTTTTAAAATCTGTTACAAATTTATATCGTAACACTAATTTATAATAGTTAATTTGTTAAGATATTATTTAAAAAATTGAAAATAAACTATAAACTAATATAATAATAAGTGTATTAAATCACATTAGTAAATTAACTATTCTAAATTGGTATCAGAATACTAAATTTGTGACAGATTTCAAATTTAAAGATCAACGTTGATAATAATTAAAATACAAAGTATAATTTGAATAAAGTGTCAAAATATAAAGTATAAAAGGGATATATATGCTTTTTTTTACATTTTATTTTACTTATTTTTTTAACCAATTAAGTCAATGAACAACACCAATCCAACAGGTGTTTTTTTTACCTATTTATAGATATTGTTTTGCTCAATTAAAATTTATCATGTATGTCTTTTTTATAGTAAAAATAGAGAGAGGAAAAATATTAAATAATGTATATTTATTGTTATTATTTTTTTCTAACTAATCATATTAGAGTAACCGTTAGATAATGATTCAATGGCTAAAAAAATATCAATAGATAGGTACGAAAAGCATTATTTACTGGATTATGGCCCTATATATATTTTCAATAAAAATGAGCTCCTCAAAGGAATAATATTAATAGAAGCTAAAAAAGTATTGATTACAGTACAAATAGAGGATTACAATTTGAAACTTATCAAGAAGGAGACAAAAAGTCGATGACAAACATAATAACAACAAAAATTATAGGTTACCATAATACTCTAAGAGAAGAAGACAACAAGGACTACTAGCAAACAATTATCTTTGCTTGCTACTAGATTGTATTTTTTATGGGTAGACTATAATTCTAACACCAAATGAGATCTACACTGTAACGAACTTACTTTTTTTGGACTGTCATCGACGTACATTATTAACTTACTTATATTAAAAAAGAAACTTAGACTCTAAAAATTCATGACTCTTTTTTTTTGAAATATACTTTCATTTATCTTTAAGGAATTGATATTCACAGTTAACTATTTACTCAATTTGATAAGTTTGAAACAAATAAAATGCTTCAAACATGGTTAAGCAATATTTGTTTAAATTTCTTTATAAACTTTTTGTCTTTTTTCTAGGGTAATTTAAATAATGCACAGCTAAAAAGAGCTCCCATACGAGGAGGGGAGTTATATACAAACCACTTAAGTACCAAGCTCTCCTTAGATAGTTTAGGTCTTTTTGTCAGAATTCCTTGAGTTTTGAATTTATTCAAATTAAAACATTTTTACTTTTTAAATATTTTCATATTTAAAGATATTTGTTTTAACTCTATTCAATAAAATATATTTTTAAGTTCAACTTGATAAAATTATGCATGGTGAAAAATAAAATATTGAGTTATAAATATGTTTTAAGAATATTAAGCTTACACAACTGAAATAATTTGTCTCATGCTAAAAATATATGCGGAAATAATTTAGAGATGATATTCCATAACCCGTACCTTGCATTTATCTCCCATCAATTCTACTCAACCCATCAATCAAATCAAGGATTTTTTTTCCTTTAGTACCTATAACGTGGATATTCATACAATGTGAGCTTTCACTGAGTAGATACAATGTAATTCTCACAAAATATTTCATATATAAACAAATAACTTTTTATGAAAATCCGATTATGCTACTTTATGAAATCATTATCTTATGCTTTATTATAAGATATTTTATCTGATATATTGTTATTTTATCTTATTCCTATCATAAAGTCTTTTATCTTTCTAATTGACCCTAGTGTGCATACCAAGTGTGCACAACTGAATAAGAATTTAGGAGAACGACCTTACTAAAAAGTATCCACAATTATAAACTTAACATCTTTTGCTTAGGAATCCTCACTTAGCAAATGTCGTTCTTATCTTCTCTCAAATACCTTCACCTAGCAGAGATTGGTACGACACTCTTATGTCCTTTATCATATTTAGTCTCCTTTTTAACCTAGATAGGCAAGTTTCATTATCAATCCAAACTTTATATTATATTATAAATGAAAGGAATAATTACAAGAAACTGATGTAATAGTTAGAAAAAATCATACATGTATGGAAACTATAGAAAAAAAATATAAGCATATCATGAACACAGCAGAAAAATCAACAGATTTAAGTTTTTAGATTTTTTCATAAAAATAATTTTCATAACTATAGGATATGCATATATCATATACAAAATCATGTATATCATAAGTTGAATCTAGATGCATAAACCCTAGAGATAAAATTAAGGTTTACCTCTTGTAGTGTACTCTTCTTTGATTTCCTTATTGATAGTGATCAAATCTCTAGGCATAGATCTTCTTATTTATGTTCTTGCTCTTGGTTGATGAGACGACTAAGTATAAGTTGAATCTTTCATTAGAGAATGATCGAGAACACCTTCTTGGTTCTTTAGAATACTAGGATGTGAGATAAAAATGTGAGGTTGCATGAAACTTTTTCTCTTCTCTTCTCTCAGCTTTGGCTAAAATCTTCTCTCCCTTTCTCTCTCTCTGTTTTTCATATGTAGCACTGTATGTGTTACTGTATAATTTTTTCTTTCATATTTTTTATATATGTGGGTCTAAAAACTGCTAATCCCAATCCAACTAGGATTAGACTTATTCTCCCATTTGATCTTTAAGTGTATTTTAATAAATACGTCCAACTCATGTAATTTATTTATAAAAATACCAACTTTTGTGTAGAATCATTATTTTACACAGTTTCATAAAACTGATTTCATAAATATCACCAACCAATTAATAAACTTTGTTGAGCTAGATAAAGGACTTAATGGAGGACTTAATGGATCCAAATCATCTAAGCTCTAATAGTATAATAAACATATAATATCTCTTATTATGGTATTTATATAAATACTATTAGTAAATGAGACACTACACTAAAGACCCAATATTGCACTCTTAGATTTAATGTTATGTATTTTATAGAGATTTAATCAACTAGCCTTGATTAACCAATCCATTTAGTATATTCTATACTACTTATGCAAAATCCTTATACAATGTCCTAGTTAGATATGTGAAATTACCATACTATCCCTCTAACACATATTTACTTTTAAGTTACCATCTTTTTATTAAAGAATAATATTGTCGATAATGTTATTTTCAATGGCTATTTAAACAAAATTATCAACTAATTCACTAAGTGAATACTAAAATCTTAGATTTAATTATTCTATGAATCTTGAAAGACCTTAAAGTAACATTAATGTATAATGTCCTTAACTATTTAGTGTTTCCATTAATTCATAAATCATAACCTCCAATATACCAGAGTTCACCTTTAATTTCATAGAGGCTAGTTTTTTAACAAATTAAAAGACTACAACCTATGAAAGCAAGTCCAGTCAAATATTAAAAATTATGATCTACATGCTAAGAGCTAGTTCGTAGTAATACAAAGAATTGAGTTACAACATTTTAATTTTTTATATTATCTAGTCTAGTTTAATACTCATAACTTATTTATATTATACTATCGTTTCTATCAAAAGTCAAATACTTCAGTAATTTGAGGCACATAATTCCCATTGAGATAAACAAACACTATTACCTATAGTAAATAAAGTATTCTATCTTTATTTATAGATTATGAATTAGTTAATTTAAACTTAGATAAAGAAACAAGTCTCCCTATAATTGACGCTTAATCATATTTGTTTTTTTATACACAAATAAAGTCATGAATTTTTTTTTTCAGATAAATAAGCTATTCAACTGAGAAAGTTTAATCTAGTAAATATCATAATTGCACATAAGAGAAAGTTGTTAGCACTAAAGGGTAAAATTGAAAAAAAAAAGCTTTTAGGGCAAATATCCCAGTAATAATATCACTTTTATACTTTATATTTTGACACTTTGTTCAGTTTGTATCTTATAGTTTTGTCATTATCAACATTGACTTTTAGATTTGAATTCTGTTAAAATTTATACCCTGAAACTAACTTAAAGTAGTTAAATTTACCAAAATATAATTTAAAAAAATGAAAATAAACTATATAAAAACGGATATGAGAATAAGTTTATTAAATTAACTTAGTAAATTAATTGCTCTAAATTGGTGTAAGGGTGCTAAATTTATAATTATTTCAAATCTAAATATCAATATTGATTATAATTAAAGCACAAGTTATAATTTGAACAAAGTATCAAAATACAAAGTATAAAAGTGATATTATCCCAAATAAAGAGAATATATATACTTTTTCTTTTACATTTTATTTCACCTATTTATTTTTACTAATTAAGCCAATTAGTGGCACTAATCTAATATGCATTTTTTTCACAAAATAGATATTGTTTTACTCAATTAAAATTTATCATGCATATCTTTTCATAGTAAAAAGTGGAAAGAGAAAAATATTAAATAGTGTATATTTATTGTTATAATTTTTTTTCTAACTAGTCAAATTATGGTAAGCATTAGATAATGATTTAATAACTGAAAAAATATCAATAGATGGACATTAAAAAAAAAACTTATTAGATTATGATCTTTTATATATATTTTTTCAATAAAATAGGCTCTTTAAAGCTTAAAAGTTTTGATTATAGTATAAATAGAGTATTACAATTTCAAACTCCTCAATAACAAATCTATTCATTCATCTTGGGTTTTTTTCTCAGATGAAAGCTTCTCAGGGTATTGTGAAATAAGTTGACCTGGACGTTATGTAAAAAGTTGAGCTATATATTATATAAACTAAAAACTAATTTAAAAAAACTAAATGTACATATATATGCAGGTAGTTTGGTTTAAACCGCAAAATTAGACCGTTAAACTACAAACTTAACCATACGGTACAATTTGATATATTTTCAGACCAAATCAAACCGCAAAAAGAGAAAACCCACTCGATTTAGTACAGTTTAGTTAAGGTATTTATAATAAATGATATATTAGTAACATTAGTCTATATACATGTATATATATATATATATTAGATTGTTAGTTCAAAACCATAAGAATTGTAATATTCAGCAAATAGTTACGTAAATGCCTCCGAATTCTAATTTTTTTTTTTTTAAAATGCCCACCTCTTGAGTTTTGTGGGGGATAAAAATATTATTTTGACACTATTACTCTTTCAAGAGCCAAAGTGCGACAAGTTCATATTTTGGAGTGCAAAAATGAAAAACAAGTCCTAAAAAATCAAATTTAATTGGAGCAATACACGAAAAAAAAGTAATACTAAAAACTTAGTTCAAATTTTATCAAATTTTTATTGCAAAAAAAAAAAAAAAACTTAGTTCAGATTTATTTCTTTGGTTATATATCGTTTATTTTCAATATTGCTTGTCTCTATTTACTGTCTCACTATTTTTTTTTAAAGCACTCTATCACTCATCTAATTGCTCAAGAGATCAAAAATTATGAAGTTTGTGATTAAACTAGTTATTTTATTATGACAATTTCCCCCCTTTCTATTCCCCGCAAAAAAAATAATCGAAAATGAGTGAGTGTGGACTGTAGAGTGTGACAGTCCAAGCGAGACCGACCGTACGTGTAGTGCACATGCATACAAATTGAG
Source organism: Parasponia andersonii (assembly GCA_002914805.1). Lineage (NCBI taxonomy): Eukaryota > Viridiplantae > Streptophyta > Magnoliopsida > Rosales > Cannabaceae > Trema > Trema andersonii. The sequence goes on along the minus strand of JXTB01000192.1, from coordinate 332,561 downwards.
CAATTGCTAGCTAGCTGTAATAAATCGAGCAACCGTGGATAATGATATTCAAGCCGCCGAATATTACAACGAATGCTTTGGAATCTCTTTCCCGAAAAGATGAATCATGACTCCTTAAAATTAAAAAATTAAAAAAAAAAAAAAGCAGATTATGAAGTGCTTTTTATCCAAAATAAAATTCATATTCATAATGGACGTGACAGTTATCTTTTTGTCCTTATTATTTACTTGTTTTAAACGCTTTTGTAATCAGATCGTTCATTTAAGTAACTTGACTTCACTATGTTCACTTGAGAATCTGAGATCCATATCCATCGTAAAAGATGATCATGATATTTTCAGATGTGTCTAGCTGCCAAAAATCTTTTGAGTTTTTTTTTTTTAATTATATTTTATAATAGATTATTTGCTACAATAAAAGCAAAACGATTAGGAAATTCCCAATCACAAACTAAATTATTACTATGAAAAAATTTATACCTAGTATGAGTTACTTGATTCTTTTAACAATAAATTATCGCTAAATGTATTATCTAAGTTACCACACCCACAGGCCACAGTAAAAAATCTTTTAGTTCTAAGTTAACTTAAGTAGTAAGAGCACCTATTATTTAGAATTTCAGTCTTATGTTCAAACCATACCGGAATAGGCGTAAAAATCTATTATACATAATGGGTTGGAATGGAGTAGAGATAATAATAAGTATTTTCTTTTAATTTATAATAAATAAAGGTCATTAGTTAAGTTTCACTCAAACCTATTATCCATAACGAGATATAATAAAGATTAGATAGTAATAGATATTTTTTTCTATTTAAAAAAACTGCTTTAAACAACTAAATGGTCAATCCCAATTTGGATCCTAATTATGAAATGTGTCATTTTACTAAGATGAACTATATTTTTCTCATAGTTCTGGCCATTTAATTTTTAAGGTAAAAAATATTTGAACTAGAATAATAGTGATAGGAATACTTATAATTTGCATTAAAAGCTTGCATCAAACAATGTAGAATGATTTTCAATCACACCTTATTTCAAAGTAGGATCACATTATTATAAATTGTGAGAATGATTTTCAATCAATACATTATCTCAAAGTGAGATCACATTATTATAAGTTGTGAGGTTAAAAATTGTGTTACATTTATACTAGTTTTTTGTGTCACAAGAAAAAAAAAACTATAACAAAGAACATTGTCGAGGGGCTAATTTTGTAATAAAAAAAATTCAAGAGTCAAAACTAAATATTTGAGAGTTAAGAGGCCAAAATTGAGACAAAACATATTTTGTGGGGCAAAACGAATAAATATTTAAAGTTCAAAGACCGAATAGCAACCGACATTAATAATTTGAGGCCCAAAAGTGAAATTAAGTATTACAAAAATGAAAACCATAGAGTAAAGCATAAAACATAAAAATTAGGGAATAGTATCACAAAGGCATACACTACATATAGCAATTAACAATCAAACAAACAAAAATAGCAAAAAGTGCAAACTTTTGCATGGCCAATAAATGTCCCCTCAAAAAAAAAAAAAAAAAATTGTTCTGCCCCTCTTCAGTGCCTTTGCTACGTTACTGAGCATCCCGATATCTAGTTATTCTCAAATACACGAGCAATATTTATCTTTTTATGGCTAAACTTATATATATGGTAATATATATATATAATATATAGTTTTGGTGATCATATTCACGAGGATGATTTCATTATAAGATTGTAGCGGCATTGGCATTAGCATAAAGATATCTGGGTGCGAGAGATTTTTCTGCAACTTTTCCTGGCCACAGCCCAAAATATCGGTTACCCAACTTGCAAGCACCCTCGTTTCGTCTTCACATGACCCCTCTGCTCAATTCCACCGCTTATAAAAACCCTTCTCTGCCACTTTCGTACAAAGAAATTTATTTTATTTTTTTTCATTTTGGGGATTATAACGCAACCAAAAAAATAAATAAAAAGACTCACTGCTTCGTGTTCTGGCCTTGGGAGAGAGATCTACATTCTGCTTATAACATTTTGGTTAGGCCTCTCAATTGTGTTTCTTTTAGTTCCTGGCTATGGTTCTTGGTTCATCTAAATTTGGACTATTTATGGTTCTGTATAGAGTTTGATGTTATTATCTGGGTGTTGCTTTTTTTTTATTTGTGTGTGTGTGCCCATTTCCTATTTACATCAAATTTTGGGATTATGCGCTTTCAATTTTCATGGGGTTCGTCCCTTTTTGGTGTTAGTCATTGTAACGTTTTAATTGCCATTCTTGAGTATTGTGAAGCTTTCTTGATATTTGGTCACTGTGTAATTAAAACCCAGATAGGAATTCTCATGAAGTAGCTTTTGCTTATCTTGTTTGACCTCATTCAATCATCATACTTTCTTTTAACCAAGGAATTACAATGAAATGCCTACACTCTTCACCGTTTACAATAGTGTTGATAGATTGTTTGTGATGAATTGTTATTGCTCAATTTAGCAATGCTTTCTTGGGTGCTGATTACTTCTTTTCGTTTGTTATCTTGAAGCTCTCAATTTGAGTAAGTGAGAAGAATGAGAGTTCATAAATTCAATATCTCAGTGATTTTGAGCCATTTATTTGTGTGATTAATACTGTAGATGATAGTACTGGTTTCTTGGTTTCTTGTCTTTTGAGTTTCTTTGTATTTTTTCTGAGTTGGAGTGGTTATTAAGTAACCAGTTTATGGTTGAAATATTTAGTGGGACAGCTTATTGGCCTATGAATAAGTACTTACTTTTTTGGAAGTTGCAGGCTTTTCTCAGGGGACAACCACATGCCAGGGAACAAGTATAACGGGAGTTCTTCAACACCCAGGACTAGATTGGAAAGACTACTGAGGGAAAGAGAGTTGAGGAAATCGAATCGGTCTATCCATTCGAATGAAGAGGCAAGGGACAGTAGTAGACAGGTTGAACTCTTTGGAAATGATACAGCTCTAGTGGAGGGTGACAATCCGGGTTCACCTCATGAAGAAGAGATTTTGGAAGGAGGAACAGCAACAAAAGCTTTTCTTGATGGCTGTGAAAGGCAAGAGGGACATGGGCGACCCTATAAACAACGTTTGTTAGTGGTAGCCAACAGGTTGCCTGTGTCTGCGGTCCGGAAGGGTGAGGATTCATGGCAACTTGAGATAAGTGTTGGGGGGCTGGTCAGTGCCCTTTTAGGTAAAGGCTTACTTCTAATTTTGTTTCGAATAGTGCCTGGATATAATTCGTTTGATTTCTATGTTTTTTTCCCCTTTCTTTTCTTATAATTGGTTTTTATGGTACTTTTGCAGTACAGAGTATCGATTATACGAATATTTAAATAGGTTGCGGCTTCTGTTCTTGCTCTTTTGGTTCATTTTATATTATTAATATGAAAACTCACTTTTATCCTGCTTAATTATTGTAGGGGTCAAGGAGTTTGATGCTAGATGGATTGGATGGGCTGGTGTGAACGTGCCTGATGATGTTGGACAAAAAGCACTAACTAAAGCTTTAGCTGAAAAGGTTTAAAATTAAATTTTGTCGTATCTTGAGATTTGTTAGAACTTAAGCTTGAAACCTTTCCATCTTTACTTCTGGCATTAGACACTCAGTTCATACTCTTAAAGTTTTATATATTGACCGCAGAGGTGCATACCAGTATTTCTTGACGAGGACATTGTCCATCAATATTACAATGGTTACTGTAACAACATCTTGTGGCCTCTTTTTCATTATCTTGGGCTTCCTCAAGAAGATCGCCTTGCAACCACTCGTAGTTTTCAATCTCAATTTGATGCGTACAAGAAGGCAAACCAAATGTTTGCTGATGTTGTAAATCGGCACTATGAGGAGGGAGATGTTGTGTGGTGCCATGATTATCACCTTATGTTTCTACCAAAATGTCTAAAAGAACATAACAGCAACATGAAAGTCGGTTGGTTTCTCCACACACCCTTTCCTTCCTCAGAAATTCATAGGACACTCCCATCGCGATCAGAGCTGTTAAGATCTGTTCTTGCTGCTGATTTGGTCGGGTAAGTCAATTTGTTTTACAGCATCATAGCCTAGATAGCTTGTAACTAATCTATTAATTTATTGTGCCTTATCTTCCTAAAGTTATACTATTCCTTAATGATACTTAAGGTTTTCATTTCAGAATAGGTACCCAGATTTACTTCAGGTGTTAATGTTTGTCAGGAAAATAATCTTGTTTTGGGGTAAAGTGTGGTGGTGAGCCACATGCCACCTTGTTTTGTAGTCTCTCATGGGACTTGAGCATTGACTTCACCTTTTATCTCCAGATAGGATAGTCAATTTGATAGGAGATCCTATACTGATGCACATTGAACAAATCATGTCCCATGTGCTATGAAACTAATGCTTTCAATTATTAGTTGTCTTCATGATGCAATTTTATTTTTCCTGTCAAGACATTCCTATGTCATGTGGATTGTACTAAAGTGACATTTTGAATTGATTTTAGATTTTCATGGACAAGGTTAAAACACCTATTGTGCACTAAAACTTATCAGCCAGTGGTAATAACATATAGAGATACGATCTATTTGTACCGAGATGAAAAGACGCTTTTTAGTGTCATTGTAAGAAGTTTACCTGGGGGCTTAACTCCATGATTGACGCATTTTTGTAGGGGTTCAAATGCTGGAACTTACATTTTTTTCAATTCAAGGACTTGTTATATTAGATATTATCTCTAGAAGTACGACTCTGGAAATTAGTACTAAGAACATATTGGAGTTGAATCAATTCATGTGACTATCTCAAGAGCTCAAAGACTTTTAACTGGTGACATTTTTTATTGAGCAATTTGTTAGATCTTATTTTTGGGTGCCGGAACCATCTTCATGTTAAATCTTGAGATCGCAAGGGTTTTAATTGGTGGATTCTTGAGCTTCCAGTTTCCATACATACGATTATGCAAGGCATTTTGTGAGTGCTTGCACTCGTATACTTGGGCTAGAGGGTACACCTGAAGGAGTAGAGGACCAAGGAAAGCTGACTCGTGTTGCTGCGGTATAAATTTGGAAGCCTTTCCATCACTCAATTTTTGTTTTATGTACACCTGTAAAATTAGCAGTTTTATGAAGCATGTATATAATATATTTTCGACTGCATTTTGATGTGGTACACATTTTTGTTTACTTACATGTGTGTGTATATATATATATATGTATGTTTTCAGTCTAGTTTCTTCAATTTATTATTCCTTGTGATGCCTACATTCTTTTTCCTTCACCTTGGACTTTTAACTACAGTTTCCCATTGGCATCGACTCTGACCGGTTTGTTCGAGCTCTGCAACTCCCTCAAGTCAAGGAACACATGAAAGAACTGAAAGAGAGATTTGCAGGCCGGAAGGTAAAGCTTATTTGGGTTTCTTTTAATAAAACCAACCAAAATAGTTACCTCTTTGTTTTTGAATAAAGTCATGAAAAATTGTTTCCCAGCCTTGTTTCGAAGGAAAGAATAGTTACCTCTTTGGTTTTGAATAAAGTCATGAAAAATTGTTCCCCAGCTTTATTTCAAAGGAAAGAATAGGGTGATCAATATAGGTTAATGTATAACTTTTACACCCATCTTTCTGTAACTAGCTTCTTTGTCTGCTAACAGTTGGATATGGTTGTAGACATATGTACTTATCATTTTTTGTTGATCAAATTATATTGCTGAAATGAATAGGTAATTTGACTAGCGTTAAATTCTTCACTCTAATGTATAACAATAATGAGTTTTCACTTTTTAATATTTGCTTCACTAGATGGATGTTACCGTGAATTTATTTTGCCTAAGTCGGTGTTTCCAGTAATTAATCTGGTCTATCAGTTATTTGGGTTGCTGAGGTGGTTACAGCAATCTATTTATCCACCATTGCCCTTCAGCAGTTTGTTTCAGCAACCTGGTTCTCTGGTTACCCACCATTGCTGTTCTACTTTGGGCAGGTGATGTTGGGTGTTGATCGTCTTGACATGATTAAGGGAATTCCACAGAAAATTTTGGCTTTTGAAAAATTCCTTGAGGAAAATCCAAACTGGCGTGATAAAGTAGTTTTACTTCAAATTGCTGTGCCAACCAGAACAGATGTTCCAGAGTGTATGTTCATTATCAAATATTTTCCTATTCTAAATTTTGTTTTGTAATGATAAGTCATTTAAACCCCAGTAGACAAACATATTTCGATTGCATAACAGCATATTCATGATTGCCTCTTCTAATCTGTTTTTTATTGTCTAATGTATTTCAATCCTGTTATTTTCCCAATCGGAACTAGTCATGCTGAAAGAGAAGCTTACTCTGCTAGCTTTGCTATTAACATTCATTTTATTCCAAATAAATTTTTATGTCATTTGAAGAAATGTTAAATAATCCTTTTTTTTTTTCAATTTGTTTAAATGACAGATCAAAAGCTAACGAGCCAAGTTCATGAGATTGTGGGACGCATTAATGGGAGATTTGGGACTCTTACTGCTGTTCCCATACACCATCTGGTTTGTGTTTAAATTAACTCAATAATTCTTGATTATATATATATATATATATATATATATATATATATATATATATATATCATGTATGTTAGAATCTGATCAGAATGAAATTTGTGAAATTCAACAAAAGTTTTGGTAAATTCTAGCGGAGGTTCAATTGACTTTCTACGTTGGTTTTGATCACTTTCTAAACTTTCTAAACGCATTTTGGATTTTATATAAAATCATTTTTGAAAGTGTAGGAATCAATATGAAATCATATAGGCACTTTTGAGGTAGGTACTTACCTCACAATGACATTTTTTAAATTTTTTTTTTCGGCATCTTTAATGTTTAGCTACATTTGTCCCACTCTTAATCATATGTTAGATAGAACTGCTGAATTGGGACAAATGACCTTGGCAAGATTTTGGGATGTTTAAGTCATTTTTTAAGCAACAGCATATTATTTATATACTTATGACCAAGGAAGCTGTGGTAAATGTAAATTTTTGCTGTTATGGATTTTTGAACCTACTAATCTTCTACCCTGGAAACAGATGTGGCATAAGACTAAACTTTCATTTTCTTTCTACTTCTTTTTTCAAATATTATTGTTTCATTGATTATTTCAAGACGGCCAAGACATTTTCTTTTATTATTTGCAGGACCGATCTCTTGACTTTCATGCACTGTGTGCTCTGTACGCTGTTACTGGTACTCACTTTTGTGCTGTAGCAATCACAGCCATTAATTAATTTTGTCTTAGATGATAGATAAATTGTTACCCGTGAAAAATAAGGAAGCAAACTTTTGAAAAGTGGATTCGAATGCCTGTTCTTCTGGCCATTTTGAAAAAGGATTAATATGTTGTTTTTTTAATCCAAATTTTGACCATTTTGACATTCTAAACATGCATTGAAGTTAATTATTCAACTTGAATACAAAAGGTTACTAGTCACGTTGGAGATATTTCCAATCTATGCTTTTTTTATTTTCATTTTCTTTTGTGGTGGGAATTGAAGTTGGTTGGGTTTTTTTCAATGTCTTAGCATTTTATTTAATGTTCTTTTTTTTTTCCTTGTTTAGACGTGGCGCTTGTTACATCTCTTAGGGACGGAATGAATCTTGTGAGTTATGAGTTTGTTGCTTGCCAAGCATCCAAAAAAGGGGTTCTCATTCTGAGTGAGGTAATTAGAGTTTACAATTTTTTTGAGTTTGTGTGGCATGTTTTTTTCATTTTGACAGAGTGCAATGCAAAGATATCTTCTTCTTTTGGCTTTTGTCTGCCAAACATTGTAATTTCTGCTCAACCCACTGTTTTGAGCGTTCTTTAGCTTGCGTCTTCTTGTTTATTCCAGTCAAATTTAGTTTGCAGGTGCAGCACAGTCTCTTGGTGCTGGGGCAATTTTAGTAAATCCATGGAATATCACCGAAGTTGCTGCTTCAATAGGTTATGCTTTGACTTTGCCAGCTGATGAAAGAGAAAAGCGACACCAACATAACTTTATGCATGTAACAACTCATACGTCGCAAGAATGGGCTGCAACCTTTGTTAGGTATGATCATAGCATGGTGCTGTTGGTTTTTATTTTGTTTAATTTTCTGGTTGCACAGAGTTTGAAACCTACTCCATGCATGTTTATGTATCTTTTACCAATTGTCTTGTAGATTTTAACATTTATTCTCCGAGTGGTGAGCACAAATTTGACTTTTGTTTTAGGCAGCAGAAATTAACCTGTTTGCGCCTTTTAATATATATTCCAATATCAATGCAGAAGATTTTGCAGTATGTTTTTCTTATCCCATGTTCTGTCATTTAGAAGACACTGAATTAATTGGTACCATCTAGCATCTTCTTTTGAGGCTATATTTAATCCTGCATTACCTTTACATGCAGTGAACTCAATGATACTATTGTGGAAGCTCAACTAAGGACTAGACAAGTTCCCCCTTCACTTCCAATGAGAGACGCAATTGACCACTATTTGGAATCTAACAATCGATTGCTTATACTGGTATGCGTCTTTTAACTCGCTAAAGTAGGCTGGAATTTTATGAGATGTTTAATGGCTTTAGGTTTAACTTCCAAATTCCGTAAAGGACAATTCAAGCAGGGGAAGTAAAAATTATAAGGAACTGAAATCTGTATATTTTAAATATAATAAAATAAGCTTCCTCAAACTATGTCAAATATTCGATTATTATCATCTAATTGTCATCACGCTTCCATCTTACAGGGATTTAACGCTACTTTAACGGAACCGATTGGTGCTCTTGGGAGAAGAGGTGGTCAAATTAAAGAAATGGAGCCCAAATTGCATCCAGAGCTCAAAGAACCATTGAAGAGGCTGTCTGATGATCCCAAGACAACTGTTGTAGTCCTAAGTGGAAGTGACAGAAGTGTCCTGGATGAAGTACTCTACCTTTCATTTAGAAGTTCTGTATTCCACAACCTACATACTGTTATGCTCCTGGACTAACTTTTTCTTATACAGAACTTTGGTGAATACAACATGTGGTTAGCAGCAGAAAATGGGATGTTCTTACGTCTTACTGCAGGAGATTGGATGACCACAATGCCTGAGAATTTAACTATGGAATGGGTTGAGAGTGTGAAGGTTTGTTTATAGAGCAAAATTGACAAATATATCACCTTCCAATGAATTTCTCTTTCGATGTAATTTCTTGTTTCTTGTCCATGATTTCAGCATGTTTTCGAGTATTTTACTGAAAGAACACCTCGATCTCATTTCGAGCTTCGTGAAACCTCACTCGTCTGGAACTACAAGTATGCAGGTATCAAACAAAGTATATATTTCTTCTCTGTTATCCTTCTATTGCTGTTAAAAGTTTATGATGGTGCTGTACCTTTCGCTTCTTTTATATATGTATTATAATATTAGATGTGGAGTTTGGAAGGCTTCAAGCTAGGGACATGCTGCAGCATCTTTGGACAGGTCCAATCTCAAATGCATCTGTTGATGTCGTCCAAGGTAGCCGATCTGTCGAGGTTCGAGCAGTCGGTGTTACCAAGGTATTTCGCATTCGATTGGTGACAAAAGTCTTTCATCCCAGATATTTGTACTTAAAATTGTTTGTATGCTTTCTCCATCTGATGTGATTATATTTTCTATATGCAGGGTGCAGCAATTGATCGTATCTTGGGAGAAATAGTCCACAACAAAGGCATGAAAGCACCTATCGATTACGTCCTGTGTATTGGGCACTTTCTCCCTAAGGTATCTTAAGTCTCTTTACTCATATTAGACGATATGCAGCTTTGTTTTTGTCAGAAGAACTTTTTTTTTTTTTTTTTTCCTGAACGTTTCCAAAACTGGAACTTGGAAAAATTGGCTGTATGCATTTGAATAAATTTCTTTAGGATGAAGATGTCTACACATTTTTTGAGCCAGAGCTACCTTCCGAATCACCGCCTACACCAAGAGCCACACTAAGCAGTTCCATCACATCCTCAATGACAAAGTTTTCGAACAACAAAGGCGGGTCTAAGTCGTCTCGCCTTAACAAACAACGTTCCATGTCTACTCTAGAGAAGAAAGCAACTAATCAAGGGAGTACAAATTCTTGGAAGCCCACGTGGCGTGACAAGATGTCTCTGCAAGAGGGTTCTTCTGTACTTGATCTGAAGGGTGACAATTACTTCTCTTGTTCCGTTGGAAGAAAGCGTTCTAGTGCAAGATATCTACTTGGATCATCAGATGATGTTGTTACTCTCTTAAAGGAGCTGGCTGAGGGTGTTTCATCAGTGCTTGATTCCAGTGTTAGTACCCTAAGTGGAGACCAAAACACTTGATATCTACATTTGCTACATTCCATTCATAAGCACAAAAAGAATTCATTTCTTAATGTGCAGTACCATACAATGTAGACTTTCTCCACTTCTACATTACTCTTCCGTGGCTACAGAAAATTTCTGATATTCTTTGGTGAAAACAAAATAAAGAGGATGTACATCTTTACTTCTATCATTTTTTCAGTTCTTGGACCGTGCCTTTTTTAAGTGGCTAATAAAGTTCTTTTTGGACACTGTATATTCAGTCAAATATGAGTTGCCTTCGACATTTTTTTTCCCCAACAGAATGAAAATTATAACCTTCGTTAAGAATGCAGCATCGAATCACATCGGAAAGAACTGTTTAGTGTTGTAGAGTGGATTCTTAGCTGACCACTTGAACTATCATGTACACCAAAAGAGTTTTGTTCTGTTTTCCTAGAGGAAAGTTTTTATGGGTCAGAGGCTGGCGTATCTTTTTTATCCTCACACCAATTGAACATTACCCTATTGGCGATATGGCGTGCCAAACATGTCATAGAGCACAAACCTTACCAACTCTCTTATTTTGGTGTACACTCGTTTAGGCTTTGATTATAAGGGGTTCACTTTTTCAGCTCAAGTGAAATGATATGTACTTGGACAACACCTGTGTGCGAACTTTCGAGTTTAAACCACTTACTTAAAGTGGAGTAGACAGTCGTTTTGACAATCATGAAATGGACGTACCACGTTGTTTTCTTCCATGCAGACATTCTCGTCCCTTCCCTATCTACAAAATGTGGTCATGCATCTCAGATAGCGTAATCTAAAGTAGTCGAAATTTTATTCCTTTTGTTCAAGTATTTCAACTCATAACCAAAAGTTATAGTCCAAAACTAAGAATCTCTTGATCTTCATGCGTTGAAAAAGTGTGAAAAAGAAAAATGAAATCTAGTAGTGGCTGTAAGATCAAAGCAACATGTTAAAACTTGAAAGTGATATCTGTTGATGTAAAATTTTCATGGTTGATCGCGACATGGACTTATTGATTCATCTCCTCCCTCTTAAGACCACAATTAAGATCTTTAAACATCATGCATGAAATTAATCAACGATAAATATTTACGAACATGCACGTATAAATCCCTTAAACAAAACGCTGTTACCAAAAAAAAAAAAGGCTTTCCTTGAATCATGAAATAAAAATGGCGGTAGCGAATCGTTTAATCGTAAGTATTGTATTATAGTCTAATCGAAAGTATTGTATTATAGTCTAATTGAGATTAAATCATAACATTTGAGTAGAAAATAACACAATATTAACCTAAACTAGTTAGAACATCTTCAACTTGAGTTTTTCATATTTGGACAAGAGAGTGATGAGAGGGGTAATTGGCTATATTCTGATGCAACTCTTATAGGCTATGGCTAGATATAGCTCATGCCTTACGATTAGTCTAACTAAAATTATCAACTAGTAAGCATGGGAAAAAGTGGGTTTTTTTGTATATAGTGTGACATTCTCGAAGAGCATGGGGTATTTTAATTGGGGATCACTCAATAGAAAATGTGACATAATTAACACAGACACAAGTTGAGTACCAATTGTTTATATGCTGACAAAAAAGTCTACTAATAATTGTGCTTTAAAATTTTAGTTTTAATTTTTTTTTTTGGTTTCAAAATCCTTATGCAATGGGCGCGCACGCCTTTGGAGTTGCGTGGTCCATATAAGCCCATAAATGGACTTACAATAGAGACTCTATAGAGTTTTATATGTTGATATTCCGCAACTTGGATAAATACTGCCCACACCAAGCTTGGCAGCTAGCTTAAATCTTGGTACAATAGCCTCATGAACTATTTTAATTGATCCTCCCCAAGAAACAAAATGATAATCCTTTCTTTGTAATATTTGAATCGGTGTTATACTCATTAACCAAAAAATCTACTCATAATTGTGCTTTAAATTTTAATTTGAATTTGATATTTTTTTTTTCAAAATCCTTATACAATTAAATAGTCTATCAGTCATATTAACCATTGAAGTGAATTTTTTCTTCTTGGAAAGAGAATGATCCTCTTCCATTGTTTTTGAATGGGTCCATTCAAATACTCACATCCTCCAAATATCCCTCAATCCAATTATATGGCCTTGTTTAGTTTACCCATTTAAATGTGTATATTTAAATAGAAATTCTAGAATGGATTATAATTAGAATGTGAGACATTTGAATGGAAAAATAGTAAAATGAGTTGTAATTAGAATGAGAGTATTAAAATGGACCTATTCAAAAACACTTGCTTCCTCTATTCTCATCTAAGACACAAAAAATTTATTCCAATAATTGATTTGATTAATAGGCTATTTGAATAGAAATACTGAATTGTTAAAATAAATACTCATTCTAAAAGACTATTTGAATAGAAAAACTAGAGTTGTTGAAATAAACATTATTCAAATGGGTTTTCTATTCCGATGGAATAGAATGGTTGAATCAAACGAACCCATTTTACAATTTGTATTTAGATACACATATTCAAATGAGTGAACCAAGCTCATATGACAAAATAATATTTAGGTATCCCAACTAGTTTATCAATTAAATTTTAATATCAATATATATAGTATAGTATGTGAATTGTCATAATCTACTAAGTGTACTAGAACTCATAATTTCAGATAAATTTAACTCTATTCACCAATTGAATAGAAACTCATTGGTATTAAAAATAAATTTGATAAAATAATTGGAAACCCAGTCTATGATATAATTACGTGAATATTTCTTTTTTAATTATATTTTTCTCTTTCCAATTTCAGGAGCTCTTACCCAAGAAATGGGATTTTGAAGAAATGTATGCAATTTCTATGATTGTTTTGTTCTACTTTCTATCTAGATTTAGAGTCGACATGGAATATTAAACGCCAACAAATATTAATCCCTGTGGAAAACCTATTACCAGATCTTTTGAAAGAACAAGCCTAATAATGGAGGGTATAATGTTTTTGCAAGAATAGTTTATTGGCTTAAAATCTCCAAGTCAAATGCACTGAGATGTCATTGAGAGTATTGTTGAATTTATTTTGCTTATTTTATTTTTCTGTGGTTAGCTTTATTCACATGACTTGCCTAGGTTTTGTTTTAGTAGTGGAGGGTGAACTTAAAATTGTAAAAGTTGCTTTTTTCATAGCAGAGTCTTTTTTTCCCCTTATAAAAAAGAAAAAACTCATGCCAGATATTTTATTATGCGTATACGTACATACAAACTAGACAGTATTAATAATTTTCTTCTTTTTTTTCTTAAATTTTTTTAATAATTCGCTATACATAAAATATTAGTTGCTTGACTAAATTATCGTGCAGAAAATTAATGCTCAGATTTTCCGCTTATTTTGACTTATCATGGATTAATGAGAGGATAATGTTACATTTAAAATTGATTAAAGAAACATTTGAGTAATTGATTCGAGAGAATTTGAATATGATAACAAAGCATTTTGAATAATATCAAGAAAACCATTTAATACACAATTTACATCTAGTTTCCATTAGTACTAAAATCATGCTTGGACGTCTTTTTTTAAGAGGTCATCATGCTTTGGACTTTATCTAATAGATTTTACCGAAAATTTAATCCAAATATATCAAATCAATCGACAAGAATAAACCCTAAAAATAAAATAAAAATCATATTATATATATTTGTACGTATAAAAATTTTTGATTTTCCAGTTTACTTTTCTACAGCTGTAAATTAATGTGCACCTCCCATATGTTAAGAGACACTAGATTATAGATTCAGCAACGTAGAAATTTTTTATTATTTAGCTTTTATAAACCTTTCAAGAAAATTATTATCTATGCACAAATATTGTCTTTAAATTGATACCAAATGCGGAAAAAGAGGGAAACAAAATAAAATAAGATATTTATTAATTTATTTATTTCTTTAAAAAAACATTTATTGAGAAATCATGTCAAACTTCAAACTTCAGAGGAACCATTTTAGCTATTTTCTGTTCTCAAAATATTTTGTTTGATTGCAACAACCATATATATATATATTTTATTTTTTTTTTGAAAAGAACCACATATCTATTTTAATTTGTATGCTCCAATGATTTAAAACAATAGCGCAGGACCCAAAGCTAGCATATGGATAAAAAAACGCTAAATTATTGGCTTAGTAAGGTCAACTGGCTTGTCCTCTGTCAGCACAAAAAAACAAAGGTCAACTGGCCTAGTCTTTCGCTTTTTTTTTTTAGGGTAAAAAATATATTCGTTTTTATAAATTCTTATTCTATTGTATTGTTATTGATATTTGAACCCAAAATCTATGCGGTTTCAATTGCAACTCTGATCTACTACCCAAATTCAGAGGCCTAATCTAGCATATGAAAACGGCCACTTTTATTTTAAAAAAAAAAAAGGAAAAAAAATAGTCCACTAGAAAAGAAACTCCAAATTACAGGGTAATAGTGTATTGAAATTATAACTATACATATTCATAAAGAAAATATATTGGTGTTTATATATATAAAAACACCTCTCTCTAGGTCCCAACTCTAGTAGAATAATATGGATGAGTAGTATATACTTTGATTAGAATTAGATTAAGCCCTTCAAACCTTATGTAACCACGTACCCCATTATCATCCTCATCTCTCAAAACACTCTCTCTATATATACATACACATATCCACTTCTTCGTTCCATTCATCAAAATCAAAATCAACGATGAAGAAACTTCACATAATCGCCCTCCTCTTTCTCCTTCCTCTCTTAGCTTCATGTTCAGATCAAAAACAGGTTTTTCATTAATATTTGTATTCTTTGTGTTCTCGTCACTTATTATTATTATTATTTTTTTTTTATGTTCATGTGACATAGTTATTATTTGGTTATATTTTTTTTATAATAATGTATACAAATATATTAATATTAATTTCAGGTTTACGTGGTCTACTTCGGAGAGCACAATGGAGAAAAGGCACATCACGAAATTGAAGACACTCATCACTCATATTTGCTCTCTGTGAAAAAGACAGAGGAAGAAGCCAGAGCCTCCCTTCTCTATAGCTATAAACACAGCATTAATGGCTTTGCAGCACTGCTCACCCCTCTCCAAGCCTCCAAGTTATCCGGTAATTAATTAATTCATTAAACAAAAACTAGGGTGGATTAACAAAACGACGATGTTTTCGGGTTTTGTTAAGTAGAGAATTATCAGGATTAGTTGAATATTAGTACTAAGTTTTGAGTTTTGATATGGTTACTACAGAACTGGAGGAAGTGGTATCGGTTTCGAAGAGTGAGCCGGACCGGTACTCGATGCATACGACAAGGTCATGGGAGTTTTCAGGCTTGGAGGAGGACGAGAGACTTGGCTCTACCACCAGTCTGTTACACATGGGTGGAGACTTGTTATCCAAAGCCAAGTATGGCAAAGAAGTCATTGTTGGAATCTTGGACAGTGGTAATTGAATAATACTACTATTAGATAACTTTTTATTAAAGTTACTGTCACATAATAGTACGAGACTCAATCCACTTTTATATGTTAGATATTTATGTTTTAGAATACTCGGACTAAATAAATTCATATTTTGGGTATTAGTGTTTCTATGGTGACAGATTGAAAAAAGTGAGAAAGTAGCGTGTCTTACTAATTTTATGTTTTTTTTTTTTTTTGTCTTGTATATTGTTTAGCATGTGATTTCTTTCTCCACATGTATATGAAAAAAATACGTATAGGAGAAGAGTATATATGTGTTATACAGTGTATATTAGATATGATTCCATGTGACTGAAAGGTTAAACGAGGTCTGATCTGGCACTGTTGATATCAGGTGTGTGGCCAGAATCGAAGAGCTTCAATGACGAAGGAATGGGACCCGTTCCAAAATCATGGAAGGGAATTTGCCAAACTGGAACTGCTTTTAATTCATCCCATTGTAATAGGTAAGCCCAACCAATTATATATGCGTGTGTATACATGTGTATACTATATACTTTTCTTGTGAGACGTATATTTATATGTTATAATTACACGAACTTTAACTTTTTGAGGTCTATGGTCCATGTGTTCTGCTTTAGGCCGACTTTTGGCTATGAAGTGTCTAGGAACACACACACGTGATACGATTTTGTATATATATTTTGGTTCAAATAGTATATATAGCTAGTGACCCTGCATTAAATTTTAGGTGGACAGAGAAGGGGATATAGCAGTTTGCCCCCATCTTTTTTTTTTTGGTCCCTACTAAAAATTTTCATTATAGGTCATACAATATTATCTATGTTAGATATGTTGATGCATATGGATATGTAGATGTGAGTGTCATTGTTTCCCATTAATCAAACCCTTTTCATCGAAAGCCATAGTTCCAATAATTGATGCCTTAAAAAGTGTACCTTATTTTATGTATTTATTTTCTTTTTATCTACTTGTTTTGTTATTGGTAGTTTGATACCGGGGTTTAAGAACTACTTTGGATCAAGAGTACTAGATTTTTAATCTAATGAGTGCCCGGTGTCCTAAAAGAATCTGTGGTTATAAATTTCTAACTATTTGCCTTTAGAATCGGAGTAATCCAATCACAACCATTGGATAATATGGTCTTGATGTGGGGCCCACTAATGCAACAATGGAGGATGTATTGTCACCATATATAGTGTTACCTACCAGTAGATAATGAGGAGGTTTAACATGCCTACTAGAGCCATGATATTAATCCCAAATGAGATTGTTTAGGAAAAAAAAAATACTACCAAATTGTCAAGTTGTTGCTATTAAAATTTGGTTTTTCAAAGTTATCAACTCGATTAGTAGTACATGTTATTATTAGGTGGTCCATTCTTCTCTCCAAAAGCGATTCATTCTTACTCTTCTACACCAGCTCGTGAATGTAACCTGTTAATACATTGCACAACATAATTATAACTATTATCCTTGTGCTAACCTTATTAGATGATATGGTGTATAGTTAGAAGAACCTTTAGCTTCTGAATTAATCTTGGAATCCTAACAAATAATATAGATTCTCTTCCTCTTGAATTGGGACACGGATGATGTTTTTGGTCTAAGTACTCGTAATTTTGCCTGACTAGTCTAAAGTAGGTGCCGTCATTTTCAAAGACCCAGACACTCACCTTCACCACTTGCATATTTCCTAATTTCGTAGGAAATTGGTATTCACGTGTGTGAAGTTTTTGCTTTTGGGAAAGGCAATATGTAATAATGAAAGACCAGAAAAAGCTTATATACTTTATTATATATATAAAAAAAGCTTATATACACACGTGTATGTTTATCACAAGAAATAAATAAAAAATAGTTTAATCATACCATCGTAAACCATATAGTGTATCAAGTTCTTCTTTTCATCGAGTGTGTTATTATTAATCATAATTATTTAGATTATCTTAGCTTTAACAGTAGAATTTTTGGCCTTATGTATACAGTATGATCAATTGGACAGTTTCCCAATGCTAAAATGAGCCAATTATAGAGAAGCAATAGCTGTTTGGGCCCTGCATAGTGCTCTACAATAATGTGTTTTTCCTAGATTATATAGGTTTTTGTACAGAGCTTGTGTACTGTGTAGATATAAATAACTAATCTCCCTCTCTTCCTTAAACCCTTTTGATGTATTGTCCCTAGCCAACTTGTCCATTTCCAACCCAACAAAATTGGTGATTAGAGTGTTTTTGGCTTCTTGCAATTCCCATCTTGTGAACGAACTTCAATCAGTAGTCCCATACCCAATGGATGCATATGATGATATCAGGCCGGCTTTGTTTGTTCTCGTCTAATTTGTGTACACTTTTCTGGATTGGAATCAGTGTATAATTTATTATATATGTATGACATACCAATTATTGAGGAATTGGACGGTTTGGGTCATCATGAATAGCCAATAGGATATATAGTTCTAAATCTCTCTTTTAGTGAAGGTCGGACTGTGATGTCTATCAATATGTTTTTGGTTATGTCACTAATTTTATTATTTATTATTTTTTTGATTAACTACGAGAACTCATTTATATGACGTAATCTTAGAGCTAGCTATATGCCAATTATATAATTTAATTGATAAACACGACAAACACATCCAATAAAAGAGAACAAAAAAGTGGAGTGGGAACATTCCGAATCGCTAGTAATGTGTAGCCTATTTCTCACCTTCTATAGATAAATACACTTGTCAAGAAGTTATAAAGCAGGATCTTATATTTTAGTGGAAATTATTCTCTTATGTTAAAAAGAAAAAAAGAAAAAGAAAATTGACACTATCAGTCTCTCCATGTAATTATGTGATCGAGTACTTATATATGATTCTCGAACTTTAAAACATGTCAGAGACCATGTAGTAACGTAGACATACAAACCAATATTCTTAAATAATACTTTGATATTCATATTCATTTTCTCTGTTTTCTTGTCTCTTCTGCATGTGCCATTGTAACGGTTTTTAGTGTTAAATACATGCCTATATGACACACCATTACCTCACAATATCTTGATCATATATATATATATATATAAATACTAAAAGAAGGTGATTAATCCTATTTAAACCAAATTGTTAAAAATCATATATAGTGTAGTAGTAATGTTATAGCTTTATTGATCAAACAAATCTTAGTTCAAGTGTTCAAATATTATGTAAATTATTGGCTTTATTTACAGGAAAATCATTGGAGCTAGATACTACCTGAAAGGTTACGAGCAATTCTATGGCTCTCTAAACACCTCAGAAGATTACCGATCAGCCCGTGACAAAGACGGCCACGGAACTCACACCGCCTCGACCGTCGCAGGCCGAAGCGTCCCAGGCGTATCTGCCCTTGGTGGCTTCGCCTATGGCACGGCTTCCGGGGGTGCACCATTGGCCCGACTCGCCATATACAAAGTTTGCTGGCCGATACCCGGACGGCAAAAGATCGAAGGGAACGCGTGCTTCATGGAAGACATGCTCGCCGCTATGGATGACGCCATTGCGGATGGCGTCCATGTGATGAGCATTTCAATCGGGACGTCCAAGCCGTTTAACTACACCGATGACGGCATTGCCATTGGAGCGTTGCATGCCGCTAAGAACAACATCGTGGTGTCTTGTAGTGCTGGCAACAGTGGCCCTGGTCCGGGGACTTTGTCGAACCCGGCTCCGTGGATACTCACAGTTGGGGCTAGCAGTCTTGACAGGGAGTTTCCAGGGCCTATTTTGCTTGGAAATGGCCAGAAAGTTATGGTGAGAGCTATATCGATAATACATATTGTTTGCCATTTATATTATAGAACATGACTTTTGTTTTTTCAATTAAATTTTAATTTATAGTTTAGTTGCCATATAATTTGGTAGTTGTAGTATATATTAACTTTGGATATACAAGACATATATACGTATATATTGACTCAACTTGGTAAAGATATTATTGATTTGGTAATGTATAGTTTTACACTATTACTCAACGGCGAGCTTTTCAAAGGTTGACATGGAGTTAATCTTGATATAATGACCAGGGACAAACCGTGACACCAAGTAAGCTAAAAAAGAAGATGTACCCTTTGGCATATGCTGCGGATGTAGCTAAACCGGGAGAATCAAGAGACAAGGCAAGGTAAGATAGTGCATGTGTCTTGAGTTATGAAAAATACCAAATATGCAATCTTGTTTTAATCACGACATAATATAGAACTTGTTTTGTTCTATTTCAGCTACTGATAATAATCTGATCAATTGTTGCAGAGTTTGCCTTGAGGGTTCTCTTTCCCCTGAGAAGGCCAAGGGGAAGATCATACTTTGCATGAGAGGAAATAATTCAAGAGTTGCAAAAGGGTTTGTGGTTAAAGAGGCTGGAGGAGCTGGTTACATATTGGGAAACACACCCGAGAGCGGAGGCGGGTTGCCTTGTGATGCTCACTTACTTCCTGCGACAGCGATGACTTACAACAATGCCATGAAAGTTCTCAAGTACATCTACTCAACCAAGAATCCTAGAGCATTCATTCTACCAGCAAAGACTAAGTTACATACTAAGCCAGCACCATTCATGGCCGGTTTCACTAGTAGGGGTCCAAATGTTATAGAACCAAACATTCTCAAGGTATTCTCTACTTCTTTTCTCATGTCCCTTAAACGTATGAATTTTGGGTTCTAATTCATATATATTTTCTAAAAAAATTTCACTTTGGCAGCCTGATATAACAGCTCCAGGACTAAATATATTAGCAGCATGGACCGAAGGGGATTCACCTACAAAGATTTCAAGTGATATAGATCCACGAGTTGTTAAGTATAACATACTCTCAGGGACTTCTATGTCTTGCCCTCATGTGGCAGCAGCCTCGGTGCTTCTTAAGGCCATACATCCAACTTGGAGCAGCGCAGCCATAAGATCTGCTCTCATGACCACGGGTGATTAATTTGTAAACATCCATAGTGTATTTATTTCAACCTAATTGGCACTATGAGTCCGCATATCAAACATTTCAAACATCATTACTCCAATGCCATAATGCACATATCAAATGGCATTTCAGAGAACTAACAAGAAACCCTTTAAACCAAGCTAGCCAGTAGTTCCAATCTTAAACTGAGCCCGTGTAACTATGTTATAAGGAATTTCAAGCACATAACCTCTTTTTGTTCATGTCCACATTGCAGCTGGTCTAAGAAACAACTTGGGTAAGCCACTTACCGATGAATCGGGCAGTTTAGCAAATTCCTTTGCATATGGCTCTGGCCACTTCCGTCCAGCCAAGGCAGCATATCCCGGCCTTGTCTATGATGCTTCTTACACAGACTACCTTCTTCACTTGTGCAGCACTGGAGCCAAAGGCGTTGACAAATCATTCAAGTGCCCGGAGAACCCTCCCACAGCCATCAACCTCAACTATCCTTCCTTAGCTGTCTCCAAACTCAATGGAACAGTAACTGTCAATAGAACTGTCACTAACGTGGGTAAACACAAGAGCGTTTACTTCTTCTCATCCAGACCTCCATTGGGGTTCTCTGTAGAGGCCTCGCCAAGTATCTTGTCCTTTGATTATGTTGGTCAGAAGAAGAGCTTCACAATTACAGTTAAAGCAAGGAGTGAGACACTTGAAAGCAAAAATGACACTAAAGAGTATGCTTTTGGGTGGTATTCTTGGCTTGATGGACTTCATGTTGTTAGAAGTCCCATCGCAGTCTCTCTAGCTTAGGTGTTTCATGATTTAGTACATCTTTTCTATTTTTCATGTTTATTCAATTTAGGTAGATCATAGGGATATAACAAAACAGATACAAACCTAAATTCCTTGACGCAAATTGTCAGGGGGTCATCATCCTAGACAACATGTAGGATAAAAACAATAATGAAGTTGGTCTATCCGATTTAAGTTTATTGCATCTTTTTTCTTTTTTGTTTTTCCTTTTCTCTTCTATTGTATACTCTGGGACCATGAAAAATGTTCTAATAAATGGATAAAAATCTTCCCCTTTGTCTTTAATTATTTTTTTTTTTACTTGTTCTTTTTTCAATTAGCTGTAAGATAATAAGAATCTCATTGCTCACAAACAAAAAATCCTACTATCAAGCAAATAACAATGCATCTTTCTTCACATCTGTACATGTCTCTTAAAACACAGGCAAAAAATTAGAGCCAAACTGCTGAGATCTTGATGCCAAAACTAGTATGTGATCTCAAAAATCAGTTAAGAGTTCTTACAAGTACTCAGTTAAGAGTTCTTACAAGTACAATCTGCAGGTGTTATGCTTGCGAAAAGAGATGAGACTGAACATCGGTGAGAGCCACCAATTTCTCCCGACTGTATCTTCTGAACCGAAGAGTGAGAAAAAGGTGCAGGGATCAGGTTCAGTGCATTCAATGCCAAGAAGCTCAGTTGTAGTTGGTTAAGCTGTCATCGTCAGGGGCTGTGTTTCTTCTCACTCTGATCCGTTCACCCTTGAAGTGAATGTACTTCCATTTACACTGATATTTTCTTAAAAGAAGTTTTTTCTTCTCTTCTTGGCCTAATTCCTGAAAGGCATATGCCACTCTCCTGACAGTATCTTCATCTGGGCTTATGCGCAGTTCCTCCATGTCTGCAAATACCTGATTATTCAACACAAAAATATAAAGCTTAGAATCATCATTCTAGCGCCTTTCCCTTGTCTAATTATGCTATACCAGTTGCAAAAACAGTATAATCAGCTGTATGAAAAAAGGTTACTGCTTCAAAATGCTAGTGGGAAGATAGTATCACTCGTCTCTTTTCTAAAAAAGGTAAAATAAACATAGAAAACTTTTTTTTTTTGGGCTGTGAAAACAGAAAAAAATAATATGACCTCTATTATCTTATCTTTCATGCCATGATGATCATACAAAGAAATCATTCTAGAAAACAGCTGCTTTGAGATTGAACGTGTATTTATATGCAAAATCATGTTCCACAGTGATTCAGCTTCATCTATCCTCCGATCCATATCAAATGCCAGTAGCAGTGTGTCATATGTCCGCATAGTTGCTCCTTGGCCTTTGCTCAACATCCACTTTGCTACCTGAGCAGCCGTGAGATTAGCAACCAATAAAATTTTGTAACACCTATAAGCCAACGGAATTCGCATGTATCCACAAAACATGCAATTGATTGAAAACGAAGAGTTCAAAGTGAGTAATACTTAAACACTGGCAAGAATGTAGGCTGGTGATCACTACTATATCGTTGAATACATCTCCTACAGAGCAGATCACATCTAGTTTACTGTAGATTCTAGATATACTCTACTTTAGGAAGTTTCTCCTGTGTATTATAAAGAAATTTGTTGAATGATAAAAGAAAGATACAGTTCCGAATACTTCTTCAAGCATACAACAGAAGTTTATGAATCTCAGCGGATTCAAAGAAAGTCCAACTTTGTTTTTTGGCTGAATAAAAGCAAACAGGAATACATCTTCAAAGGAAATTGACGCAAGCTATCCCTTTTAGCATATATTAACACGTAAAAAAATGACATTTCAGCCACGCTTAATTTCTATTTTTATTTTATGAAAAGCATCGAGCATAACTTGTAAATGGGACAGAAGCAAGGTATGGCATCCACATCTATGGTCAACAAAATCTAAATCACCAGAAACCTGGAACCAAACAAATCTAATTGGCACCCAATAAATTCCATCTCATATTGACCTGGACAAATAATCTTTACGGTTTCAGAATACTTTTCAATTAGTTGAAGTAAATGAGTTGAATGTGAAATCAAGAAAAGACAATCTTTGATCGTAAACTTTCATAGAGACCACCCCTAAAGCCTAATGAAATCATGTCGTTCGGGGTTTCACACAGCACCATGCAAAGTGGTAGCCATATGGGATGATACAGTATGGAGATTTGAAAATAATTTTAAACACAATTCTGTTTCAATAAGAAAAGTCATGTATATCATCACAAAGACCAGCATGAATTCTCATCAATATAAAGTAGGTGCAACCACATACTTGAATCAAGCGAGTCCATTGACTCCTCTTTCTTAGGATTCTCAAAGCCTTAGCTGCTGCAATCAAAGGGAACTCTGTCTCCCAAGCTATCCATTTATTCAGTGCTCCATAAACAGCCTCTTTCTCATTAGGAAGATCAGAAATCTGCCATTTAAGGTAAGAAGAAATCGATAACTTCATTCTAATTTAGAAATCAAAATGTAATACAAAGCTAACAGCATGTCTTCGCAAGCTTGAAAAAACGAAATGAAAGACTGTAAAAACACAAAATATGTCCGAAAACTTACGATTCTAATAAGATTGAGCGCCTTCTGCCCCGAACCAGCTGAATCTCTTTTCTTCCATAAGTGGTGCTCTCTCTTTCCCACCTTCTTAACTACTTTCCTAAATTCCATGTAAACAAAATTTGTATCAAACTTTTGCAATCTAACAAAGTAAACCATTCACAAAAGGAAAAAGGACAAAGCTAACACTTTAAAACAAAGGTCTCAGACGTAGGGGGGAAAAAAAAGCATGAAAGAAAAGAAAGTTTGCTAAAACCATCACAAATGAGAATTTGACAGCAGCTTATGCCAAAAGAGAAATAACCCACTTTTCAATGGCTTTTGAACTGGTTAGTGGTTCTCCAGTATGCTTGCTAGAGCACTTGTAATAGGAAGACCTTATCACCAACTTGCCATGGAAAGGTTTTTCCTTAAAAAAATAAAAAAAAAAATAAAAAACCCAGATTAGCTTTACCTCTACCAAGTTCCATTAACACATCATAGACCTCAAATATTGAAAAGAGTAATAATAATAACTTGGTTTTCTCTCACCTTTGAAACAAAGACAACAAACCCAATTCCCTTCTGGGAGTAGGAAATTTTGCAGCTTGGTAGGGGAAATGGGAAGAAAATTGAGTACCCAGAACTTACAAACAATGTATTCACCATTATTTCTCAATTTCTTAAGCAGATTCGAACAAGAAGAACCGTTACTGAAACGAAACCATTTGAAGAAAAGGAAGAGCAATACTGAGAACACACATAAAAGAGTAACAAGAAATTTGCAGTGAAAAATGGACGTGGAAAGAAGATAAGAAAAGGTACCAATTGAACCAACTATACCCATTTGAAGAACGAGCCAAATACCTCCATGGCCTGGCCATAAACCACCTGGACCAGAAATGGCCAATCCATTGTCGTTGGAGGACCAATACCGTCGTATAAACCGATAACAGAATTTGCAAACGACAACAGCTTAGAATTGAAAAACGACAGCCATGCATCTTATAAGCGACAGGAAATTCATAAAAGCGGTCAAATCATTAAATGCGTACAAATTTTAATCTTATTTTGACCCCTAAAAATAGGTTAAATCCAACTTTGTTCCCTTGGACTTTCGATATATCTCATATTTGGTCATGCAAATAATTTACGTATTCTTTATTATGTTTCTTTTTTTCTTTTTTCGGTTTCAATATTTTGGAATCTGATTTTAGTTTGAACCAATCCTATTTATAAACCAAAGATCGAAATTGAGATAGAGATATTTGAATGTTTAAATCGGAAAATATAGTTCAAATCTAAAGGATCAAATATGAGATATTTTTAAAATCACGAATTAAAATGGGATTTTAGATTATTTTTTCAGAAGGAAAAAATTATGATCTTTAAGTTAACAAATTATTGTTTTGTATTTGATTTGAGATTTGATAAGCTTAAAAACAAATCATCTTCACTTTAAAGGTAAAAAAAAAAAAAAAGGTAAAATGTCAACAACATATAAGCAAGAAAAATCCTAAAAACGATAAACATAAGGTTACAAAAACATGAAACATTCTCATCCTCTTGGAGGGTAAGGATCATAATATATATATATATATATATATATTGGGCCCACCTTATCTAAGTAGAGCCCAGGCCTTCTTTCATAGTGCTTGGAGGTCGAGTAAGCCCATTTATATATAGCTCATTAATCTTGAATGCAATATTATCATGACACGTGGATGTGCCCTGTTTCTCTAATAATATAACTCTTGTCTTGTTTTGTCATGAACTTACTTTAGTTTAGCTACTTTCTTCTATTTGCCTTTCTCAAATTTTTGTCAATTTTCGGTTTTTATTTTACTTATTTATTTTTCACCAGTACTCACGATGCATATTTTATTCAGCACCANGCTTCTTCAGTGTTTTTGAGTCCCTTGAGGGAGAGAGAGAGCGCTCTCGATCAAAGCTCCTGAATTTTCCTTTTTTTTTTTTTTTTTTTCTTCTTCTTCTTCTCTTCATCCAAACAAAAATCCAAGTCTTGTGTGAGAATGGGGAACCCTGAAGAAGAAGAAGAAGAAGAAGAAGAAGAAGAAGAAGAAGAAGAAGCAGAACCCAAAAAACAGGTGATTGAGGGTAGTAGAGGGCACAAGCGGAATCGTGTAATGGAGAAGATCAGGCACTTGCTTTCAACAACACAGACTTCCAACCCCATCAGCATTAACGCCCACTCCAAATTCCATACCCCTAACCACCCTCCCTATGCTTTGGTAATCTCTTTCTCTCTCTCTCTCTCTCTTTTCAGCTTCTTTTTTTACTTTTTTTTTTTTTTTTTTCCAAATTGTAAATATATATGACATGACATGACATGATCTAACATTTAACCTGATTTGGCTAATTCTTTGTTAAGAATTATAATAATGTTGGTGTTAATTTTTTTTTATCATCATTGGTACTTTCGAATTTACAGATGATACGTATGGCAATAGCGGAGCTGAATGAGGAAGGAGGGTCGAGTGAGAAGGCAATATCCAAGTTTATTGGGAGTGAGTATGGTGTTTTTCCATTTCTACATGATTATTTTCTTAGGCATCATTTGAGGAAGCTTTGTGGGAGAAGGGAGCTTGTGTGTGTGAATGATGGGCACTACATTCTTCGGGTTGGAAAGGAGGGGAAGAAGAAGAAGAAGAAGAAGAAAAGGCGCCGCCGAGCAATGGGAAAAAGAATGAGTAAGCCAAGCGGAGTTGAGGGTAAAGATGGAGAAGGAACAGATACTTCAGTCTTGGAACTGCCAATGCTTTCCCACCATCAAGATGAGCCTCAACTGCAAGAACAAATTCAAGGTGAAGAGAAGCAATGTCAACAGAGGTGTCCGTGTCCTAAACGTAAAAGAGACATGGATATGGACTTAGAAGCTGACTTGCCCTTGGATTCTCATCATCATAAGGACCAGCCACTCAAGCGTCGAGCCCAAGAGATGCCTTCTAAACTGATGTCAGATACAGATGCCATAATGGAGGTTGTACCACCTTCGGTTGTTCAGGATCAGAATGAGCGAAAGATGCAGTGTCAGGGTCAGTTGCCACAAAGAATACTGCGATCTCATAACCAAGAGCCTTCTGTTTCTGAATCAGCCGCACCTACAATGACATTATCATCTAAGCCTTCTGAACATCAAGATGAGAAACAACAGAAAGCGACGTATCAAGTGCTTGGGAAGCAGGAAAGGCCTCGTGAACTGAAAATCGGTGTGGAGGGGCAGCCACCAAAACGTCCAGGCCGAGGAAGGCCTCGTAAACTGAAAACAGAGTTGAAGGAGCAGCAACCGAAACGTCCAGTCCGGGGAAGGCCTCCTAAACTTAAACCGAGCGGAGGAACTAGTGTGGAGGTTTGCTCTTCCGCTGATGTTCGGAATCAGAAAAAGCAACACCAGGTAGCAGCTATGGATGGAGAAGAAACAGATGGCATGGAGATTGAAGAGGTAAGTCTGACATTAGAGCAGGAAATTGAAAGGCAAACAGAAGCACGAGGAATAAGGATTGAAGGGAAGGATGAGCAGAAGAAATGGGAAGAAGAACGACAAGAGGTTGCAGCAAAAGTTGATGAAGGAGAGGATGAGAACACCGAAGTCATTGAAGAACAATCTAAGTCAGAAAGACAGCAATTGGAGGTGATTGAAGTGCGGAGTGAGGTATGTGGAGCTTCATTTTTGCACTATGTTCTAACGTATGCCCACATGTTTGTGTTTAGATTGTTCTATGAATCTAACTGAAATTTCAACTAAAAATTGCACAGAAAATGCAAGATTTCTGAAGGGCCTGATGGACCATTGTGGTAACACTGTTGTGCTTGTGAATATTTGATCATTGGGGTAGCTAAAACATGATTTCGATGTTCTTTGTTATGAAACACCTGATTATCTGTGGCTTAGCGAACTCTTGTGTACTGAACATGGCTAGAATTTGGTTCTACAGGCTAAGTTCCATCACCCATGACAAATTCAAGCAAAAGGTTTTTGGAAGCTGCAGCCTGCAAAAAATCTTCTGCAGCCTGCTAAAAATCTTTCTTTCTTTATTTCTGCGTTAGAAATTTTCTCTTGATTAATTATTATGGAAAGAACAATGCAAGTGTTCTAGTTGTGTAATGGACACATGTAAATGGAGAATCCTTGGTCATGCAAATCTGAGGGAGCTAATAGATTAGTAAATTATCATAAATTACTTTCTGTAAAACTTGGAAGCAAAAAGATTGCATAGATGATGTTTCGAAGCTGAAGCATTCATAGAGACCTTAATCCCATTACAGAACAATATATGTTGATGATTTTCCAGGTTTTCCCAGTAATCTACACCCCCTTCTGATCTCTAGAATCCTACACACGTTACCTCTTTTATTATAAAGATACAGATTT
Source organism: Parasponia andersonii (assembly GCA_002914805.1). NCBI lineage: Eukaryota > Viridiplantae > Streptophyta > Magnoliopsida > Rosales > Cannabaceae > Trema > Trema andersonii. The sequence goes on along the minus strand of JXTB01000192.1, from coordinate 304,162 downwards.
TATTCTGTGGTTCAATGTACATCCTTATTCTGGTTAATTTTGTTGTTATTGGCACTTGTCAAATTTCATTGCTAATATTCATGAACGTTGTTGATCTTGCATCTTTAATTTGATCTCTTCGTTTCTTTTACATTTTGGGCATATTTTTGGTACAAGCTTCAGTTTCCTTTCATGGTTATTTAATATGTTTTAGTAAGATTTTGACGCCCTTATGCTTGCTAAGGAATATGCTATAATGCAGATGATAATCATAGAATTGAGCGATGAAGAAGTATCATGTGATGAAAAGCAGTTCGTCAAAGAAAATCATGAAGAAAGTGAAAAATTGAAGAAAGATACTACCGAAGTAGGGGAAGGACAGAATGAAGTGACTGAACCGCAACTTGGAATAAGCTCGGAGGAAAATGAACCACAACCTCAACAAACTGAGGTAATTGAAAACCAATTTCAATGGGTAGAGATACAAAACCAGCAGCAGCAAGACAGAGAAATGGAGTTAAATCGCATCTTGATATCAACATCCACGTTGAATAAAGAAGATGTTGAAGCTGGTGAGGGACAAGATGAAGTGATAGAAGAACAGAAACTTGAACTGAAATCTGAGCAAAATGATTCACAACCTCAACAAACTGGGGTAGTTGAAACTCAATTTCAGTCGTCAGTAGTAAAAAGGAAGAGTGGCCAATACAAAAACATGTTATACCCCAAAACAAGATCAGCATCTGCGCCACCAGCCACCATCCCTCCTGTTGATCCAAGCGGTAAGGGTCAGGTTGAATTGGAGGAGCCTTCAGAGCTTCCTATTAATAAGGGGCTTAAATCAGCAAAAAAGGAGTTATCTGTCCCACAACAACAGGAGAATGATCAATGTCCGCTTCAGAAGAGAAAACTGAGATCCCATAACCGGCCTAACATGCATGAGTTAGCTACTGATGCTACAATCTTGGAGCCACTGAAGCATCGAGCCCAAGGGACGCCTCCTATACTGGGAACAGATAAGGATGCCATTATGCAGGTTGTACAACCCTCAGAGGTTCAGGGTCAGAATGAGCTAGAGCAGCAAAGTCAGGGTCAGTTTTCACAGAGATTACTACAATCTAATGACAAAAAGGCTTCTGTTTCTGAGCCAGCTGCACCTACAATGACATTGTCATCTATGCCTACTGAAGAGCAACAGCAGCAAGCACAACATAAAGTGCTAGAAAAGCGGGGAAGGCCTCGCAAACTGAAAACAGATGTGGAGGAGAAGCCAGCAAAATGTCGAGGCCAAGGAAGGCCTCATAGACCGAAAACAGAGTTGGAGGAGACGTCTCCAACACTTCCAGGCCGAGGAAGGCCTCCTAAACCAAAGCCGGACACAGACGAGCATCAGAAAACGCAACACCAGTCACCAGCTAAAGGCAGAGGCAGGCCTATGAAGCACAATCTGAATCTGAAGCTGAAGTTGATGAAGTCACGAGGTCGAGGAAGGCCTCCAAAAGCGAAAGGAAGACATAATAAGGGTCCAAATTTGGAGGAGCGACCCCGGCCTCAAGGCAGAGGAAGGCCTCCAAAACCAAAATCAGATACAGACACTGTTATGGTGGATCCACAGAACCCATAAACCGAGCAGCTGTAACCAATTTGTCAAGGTCATGTGTGATTTCGTGTTGGAATACAGTCAAAATTTTCAGCTTTTTTGCTTGTTAATACTTTTTGTATCAATTGTTGTTTGTCTTCGTAAATGGGTTATAAGATATTACTTAAAGGGTTATTAATTGGATAATATTAATATTCAGTTACTCTGTCTGTCAAGTCATAACAGTTGCAGCATGGTCAAATTCTCATATTGACGAATTAAGGAAAGATATATTGACCATATTTTTAGACTTTTAAATTGATTATGGCTCCAAGACAAGTTTTGCACCCTCTTATTTTTACAAATATTATACTCGGCTAGCCAGTGAAGAGTACTAACATTTAAACCAAGAGCAAGAACATACTAAGCCAAATATTATAAGCGTGCAATTGTGTTTATATGCGAAGTCTACGTTTCAAGATTCGTAGTTTGAGTTTCATTACCTCTAGGTAGCATTCCTCATCCAAAGCTAATATCTTATACTTGTCAATATACGACACGTCGTTTTTTCGTACAACTGATTACTTAGAACTTTGCTACACGATTAAATTCATGTTCCTACATATATCTTCAAGACAAAATGCTTAAAAAGTCGAGCCCCCAAGAAAAGATGGCGAGGAAAAGTGTGTCCTTACATGAATCGAAAAGTTAGAAGAAACATTATATATAATACATATGAATATACACATATGTATGTAGGACAAAAGTTGGGTTAACTTTACCCAGAACTATTCACTATACTAGTTTCGCCTTCGGCCTCAAATATTATTTCATTATATATTCTTTTTCGTTTTTCCGATTTGAAATGCCCCAAAACAGAATCCAACTTCTTCCTTGTATTGTTAATAAGCTAATGATACATGCATAGAAAACTAATGAAAAAACTCGAAGGATATACTAATTCAAGTATACTGAGCCAAACTCAAAACTCGAAGAATGTTTCAACTTACAACAGTACTACTAATTCAAGAACGTCTATAACAGATCAACAATGAAATCTAAAAGCTAAACTTATATAAACTCTTTATTAAAGCAACCCTAGATTTGTTAGGCTTCCAGGTTCAGCGTCCAATTTGGTCCATAGTTCGTCAACTCCAGCCACCAACACTCAACAAAAAAAGTTCATCTCCGAAGAATCGTCATCTTGGGCAAGTTGGATATCAAAATTCAAGTCATTAATCTTGGCACCAACTCTTTTCAACTTGTCCTAAAAAACATTGTCCATAAGATGACTTGCCATAGAATAATACACATCATTTATCACCTTCATAGGCAAGTTAGGACTACGATAACTAACCTCCAAACGCAAGACTTCTATGAAGATGAGATGAAGCAGATCGTCTTTCCTTTCGTCATCCAGAAAAACCATAACCTTCTTCTCTTTGGCGTCTTCCTTACTTTTCTGACCCTTTGCCTCGTCCGAAAATGGTCCCGCCAGCTTCATTGCTCCTTCGAAAAATTGCACCGTCTTAACGAACATGTTTATGACAATCGAATAAGAATTCTCTTCCACACTTAGGCATTTGAGTATAGCTTTAACTTCATAAGTCACGAGTGCCAAGATTTCTTCGCTCTCATTCGAAACCGCCATGATCAACAAGAAAAACTCAATGAAATACATGGAGATTTGAATCCCAATATCGGTAAAAGCATTCTTGAGGGCACAGAAGGTAATCATATCCTCATCATTTGATAGGTCAAGCTCTGCCATGCACTCCAACAAACTCCTCTGTTCTTTCTTTCTGCTTTTCTCGGACTCTTCTCTCCAAGTGCTCTTCATAAACTCTTGCAGTCTTCCCAAGTAAGGCTTCAATGGTTGAAAGCGTTTCGGAACATTGTACTTGCGGAACTTCTCTTCAAACGCACCCATAGACGCGTACATGTCATCTATTTCCTTCTTCCTAGATTCCATATCCACCATGAGACGTTTGAGTTGTCGTTTTTCTTTTTCCGAAAGACGTCTGCGCTTTTGGCGATCTTTATACGAATAGTACGCTCTCAAAATCTTTGCATTCTCCCCATTGGCATCTTCGTAACTTCTCCGGAGTTCTTCAACTGCTAGTTGAAGACGCTCGATCTCACCTTCCTTGACTGAGCCAGAGTCTTCGAACTCATTCAATTCTTTTGACCTCTTAATGACGTTCTTGATCGAAATTTCGAGCTCCGAAGCCATGGCGGCAACTAAAAAGTTTGGTTCTTCCAGTATCTAAATTCTTCTGAGAAAGACTCGATGAAGAAAATGCATCATCAAAAACAAAAAGAGAAACAAAAGAAAAAAGAATAGAAAACGAACAGGGCAATCTTTATAGAAAGTAGTTAACTTGTTTGCTTCTAGATTTTTTAGGTTTCCGAAGAGAAGTCTTAGAACGGTTTCATGGCGAGTTTATAAAGAGAGTACGTGAGAGGCAGTTATTTCTGTTATAGTTGGTCAAAAGTATTAACGACACGTCGTATTTATGCATGTAATTTTCATTCAAAAATACACGACACGTCGTATCTGTTGGAATATAAAGAAGATGAAAGCTGGGAAAATGATGAATCATATAACAAAAGTAATAATGTTTAAGTTTTCATCTCAAAATAAACGACACGTCGAATCCGTTTGAATGAAAAGAAGATGAAAGCTGGGGAAATGATGAATCGTATAACAAAAATAGCAATGTTATTCCAAGGTAACGACAGTGCGACAAGTAAGCCGTTGGGGGGAAAAAAAAAAGTCTTGATTCATGATTTCTATATCCAAGTAAACGACACTTTGTTGCTCAATTGTCGTTTTCGCAATTAATATACACGTCATGTTGTATATTAAATCAAGTAAATGTCATGTCCTATACACATTGATGTGGTTCCCTTGCTCATTTTCATTGTGTAGTCAATAGTCAACAAATCCTGGTCATAGTCAATACTCTCATATGGATAGTTTCAATGACCAATCTCCAAATATCAGAAAATAATAGGAAATAAAAATATAACAATATAAATAACTTGGCGAACATGGCACTAAGAATTAGAAAATATAGTGCGGCTAACAGCTAGACATTGCATCAAGGATCCATAATTAGCAAAAATTTAAAACGCTAAACATAACATGAGCAGTCGCATGAAAGTAGAACTTTTCAATCTAATCAAGTACTTCCAACCGCCCTCCATCTTCATCAGCAGAAGGGATAACCTCGTTTTCCAACATGTAGACTCGAATAATTGAAAGCAATTTTATGGCTCGAAATTGCATCAAGGATCCATAATTGAACTCCCTTTTAAGATGTTGGATTCTTTTGAGTGCTTTGATAGCAGCCTCAAAGGCTTCTATATATATATATATATATATATATATATATATCATCCTTTAGTATGGTTGTTCTCATTTTTGGTTTTTTTTTTTAATTTTAAATCCCATCTTCCATGTTTTGTATTTTTTGGATTTTTTGGATTTTTTTTTGCCCTGGCTCTCCTAATTACTCTGCTTCAAAGATGAAGGATAATGAAGAATATCCCATTTATTGTGTTTATTCTCCAATATTACCTATCCTCTAGGGAGAAAAAATGAGTTAAAAACCTCTCAAAAGTAGTACAAAATCAAGACATTATCCAAAGGTTTAAATTTTCAAAATTATTGTAAAACATAGTTTCAAAATAAAATTATTTTTCAAAGGATCAAACATTTCAAACCTTTGTAAAACATCACATTAAATTCATTATATATCTTTTCAAGTCCACCATATAACAAGCAACACAATCAATGACATGTTTGAACCACTAAAGAATGGCAACCATAAGTATACAATATAGTATGAGTCACCCTAAGTAGGTAACTACGTATGTGTACTATGTCCGAGTCACATAAATTGGTAACCGTAGATATGATATGTAGTTCGAGCACTCTAAAGAGGTACCGTAAGTCTGAGTACCTATTACATGTACCGTAAGTCTGTCAGGCGTGTAGGTGCAATGAATACATGCAATACTATATAGATAACAGGAAGGAGAATATATACCATTTTTCACAAAATGCCAAAAATAGACCATGCAATATTTTTAATAAATCAATTTTAGTTCTCAAAATTAAATTCTTATTCAAATAGAATTTTATAAAAATTTCAGTAGTACAATTGTTGTTTTCATCAAAACTAATAAAATCTAGTTCTTGTAGAAAATAGTTCCAAAACAAGATAATTTAGCATGCAACCAGTGTGATGTACCTCCCATATAGTTTAAATATCAAATCATGACAAAACATGTATAAATTACATTTTTATCAAATATTTCATAAAATTCCATATTAATTCAAAATATGTGAAAATTAAAATCAAACCCATTTAAAAATCAGTTAATTGAATCATTACCTCAATCGAGTAATTAAATAGTGCTACGATGCTATTGATAATGTTTGATGACTTTTGGCAGTCATTTGGAGGGTCAGGGGTCATTTTTGAACCCTCGATCGTTTGGTTTGAAAATTCGATTTTTCAATAAAGCCTTGAATCGTGAAACAAACCTCACTACTAAATTCCTAGCTACTAAGTTAGTCAGGTTAAACATATAACTTAACAAATTCAGATTTGGGCTGAAATTCGACCTCGTAACATGCAAAACGAGGCAAAATTGGTCTTTTTTGATCTCGTTTTTCGTGCTGGTCATTAAACATAATCAATATGTATCAAAATTTATCTTTTTACGAATACATCACAAATATGAGATTTATTTGATGATCTAACAATCGAATTGAAAAATCAACCCATCAACTTAAAAGCTCAAAATTATTCAATAATGGTAAAATTCAATTTTGACAATATTAAGTTGTAAAACATATACCATGTGATTCCTCTCATCGAGAGGAATCCAAAATGCCTAATTTCAGGGTCTACCATTGCCGAAATCGGCTCTGGCCACCAATTCTCTTTGCGGTGGTTTTTTGTTGTCGTTGGTGAGCTAGCGCTTCGACAGAGCTGTAACGTCGGCTGGAGATATTATTGGAGGTCCCCATCATGATCTCAGTGGTTCCGCTACTCAACTGCTGTCGTAGGACGTCAAACGACAAGGATCCGTGATTGTCAGCTTCTTTGTCGTAGAGGAAGAGAGAGAAACTGTAGGAAAAAAGAAAGGGACAAGTGTCATGCTATAAATGGACTCCAGGATTTGCAATTTAGTCCATCGTTTGAGAATCTCATCAAATAAGTCCCTTAAAATTACAAAATAGCCCAATTTTCAACTTTTCATTCAATTAAGTCCAAATTCGTATTTTTTATTTATTTTATTTTTAAATGGTCAAAAGACCAAAGCACCCTTACGAATTAAGGGGTTTTACGATAAAAGTGTAAGAAGCCAGAATTAATAAAATAAAGTTGGATTTTTCTCTTTTTTATTGTGGGAATAATGACGTCATAATTGAGATAGAATTAGGATGGTGGCTCAGTTGCAAAATAATGTTCAGAACTTACCAAAATATCTCCAACATACCTTTGGTGCTCTGAGAAGTTCGCCGCTACCTTTGGTGCTCTAAGAAGTTTGCCGCTTCATTCAGCCGTATAAGGTGTATGTCAATTTCAATGGAATCCACATTTAAAGCTAAATAGAGAATTTTAATAAATTGGGCTCATGCCCATCTTTATAAGCCTAAGCGCTAGAACACTCCTTCCATTGAATCTAAATCCTACAGTTTAAAATTAATACCGTAAAAGTTGTTACCGCATTTCAGAGGCTCCCCTAATTTTAATGTGATAAATTCATGAAAATAATAAGCTACTTAGAGGTGTCAAATTTTGTATGGATTTAAAGTTTTCCTCTTTTGGTTATTTATGTCCTTGTACTTAAAAGATCAATAAAAATGTATGGTACCTTTATGCAAATATGGGTGTAGGTATAATTCCTAATTGCTTTCACGGTCTTGTTCGTCTTCCCTGATCCACCTCTAGTCCCTAGCATTACTCTTTTGTAATAAGAGTGTTTGGTGTTGTGGTTTGGCTTGTTTTATATCTCATTTAGTGTGTTAAATCATATATATATACTAATGTGGTTTGTGCTTATTCTCAAATTATGCGGTTTGATTGATTACAATAAATCAAATCAAATCACTCATGCATTTGAGATGTGGTGTGGTTTGAGTAATAGGTTTTAACCTTAAAAGAAATTAAGCCTTAGATTTGACAAAGTTAATCAATTGAAATTTTAGCATTCCTTTACTTTTACATGAATTATTTTATAAGAGAAAAAATCAACTACATGATAGTACTTGTAAAAATATTAGTCATGAAGTTACAAGTTCTCAATCAAAAGTTGAAAAATAATAACATAAAGTATATTGTGGTGTATTTGAAGCATAGAATACTTTTTTCAAACTGTGTACTAAACCACATCGTGCGGTTTGAAGACGTAGTAAACAACATCAAATTACATATAAGTGAAGAAAACCACAAGAATTGTGTGGTTAATTTGACTCATGTCATGTAATTTTTTCGAATACCCTACTCTTTTAGATGGTTTAGAGGGTTGGGTAGATAAATAAACTAAAATTTTGAATAGAAACACTCACCGTGATAATTATTCCAAAAAAAAACAATAAGTAAATGCCAAATATGGTAAAACTCAAAAGACAGATTCGTTGGTACAACAATTGCCTATGGCTGAGAAGTAACAATGCACCAAGAATAATTGTGCGTTACATTTTTTTCCTCATTTATTAAATTTACCATCAAACCATATTTTTAAAATAAATTATTGATGAATTTTTGACCATCTTGATGGATTTTTAAATAATTCTTGATGAAATTTTTATCTTGATTGATTTTTAACAGATTCTTAATGTCGATAGTGATTTTAACGGATTTTTAATATATTTTTGATGAATTTTTGACAAATTTTTGACAAATTCTTTTAAAAAATGATTAAAAGTGGTAATTAATTACTTAACTCCCCCACCGTTGGTTGATACGCGGGTCGGGTCGGGTTGGATCAGGTAGGGTCCAATCTGGCAAATGGTCAATACCATATAAACTTGGACCAGTTAGATGTTAATATGAGTCCACATCAGCTATAGCGACCTGCTTGCTTGTTAGGGTTGGTCCAGGTAGGCTACCAACGACACAATTCACACGAAAAGTGTGAATAGACGACACCAACACACATGTTCCCCTCTACACCAAACATCCCCAGACCATGCAATCACAACTCTCCACGTACCCCATTCTTACCAAAACACGTAACAATTCAGTAATTTCACAATCTCTCCGCTCTAACTTCATCTTACGTGGCAAATTTCCATTCGTTTGTCATAGTGGAATGTAGGCGTAGAAACACAACAGAATATAAAGGGAGAGAAAAATGGAGGCGATGGAAACTATGTAATGCAAGCTGCTTGTTAATATGTGGCAGCTAAGGCTTTCTCTCTCTTCCTCTGCATCTGTCTCTTCATAGTTTATAGTCGTCTTCTACTTCAATTAAATCGCCCAGAGTTAAGAGAAAGCCAGACCCACCATAGCTTGCTTCCTCTGTTTCTCCGCCCATTTCCTCTTTCTCTTTCTTGTCAACATTTCACTTAGAACACACACACACACACACACACATATATATATATATATATATATATATATATATATATATATATATATACACGCTGCATTCCACTCAATTCCCACTTCTATATATCCGGTCGGGAGTTGGGTTTTTGAGATCAATTCAAAATGGCTACGATTTTTCGGGGTCTTGGAGCTACGACGGCCTTGTCACCCAAATCCAACTCATTCGATTCAAGCAAACTCCATGTCCCATCTTCTCGTACTTCACTTTCGGGTATTTTGGAACCACCCCTTTTCTTTTCTTCTTTTAAATTTTGTTGATTCGGCATTTTGGGCCTTTTCTGATTTGGGATTTTGATTCTGTTTCAGGGAGGAAAGTGAGTTTCTTCTGTATCAGATCCGAGGGGAAGCTGAGCCCGAACCCGGGTTCGAATCCGAGAGCTCGACGGGCCGATCAACTCGTTGCGAGCGCTGTTGCGGTTAAACACTCTTGCCCTTTTGTCCCATTTCTTTGTTTTTAGTTTTGCTTTCTTGGTGGTTTTTGATTATGTCGAGTTTTCTTTTCTGGAATTTGGTATGGTGTAGACGAAGGCGGACAGCTCTGCAGCTTCGACCGCATCGAAACCCGGGTATGATTCCTTTGCCTGAAACTCAAAACAGTATGAAAGATGCGATAGTTATGTTATTTTCGTAAAAAGAATTTTGCTTTACAAGGTTGTAATTCGAAAGCATGAATAAGCTTTCATCTTACATATGTTTGAGTGCTTTAGATAATTGTTAGGTTGTTACTACGAAAATGTTGTTTTAAGATGCTGTAGTGGTAGGTGAGACGTAGGTTATCGTAGTGACTCAAAGACCCAGGATTTCGGAGAGGCTTACGTGCTCATTGGATAGTTTTAGTGTTTTGAATAAAAGAAAGAAAAAAGGCTTATTTTTTCTATCTTCTCCTTTCACATTACTTGTATGAGATGTATTATTAACTTCTTTGTGTGTGATTCCAATTTAGAATCCTATTGCTTACTTTTAACTTGTTCCACAGTTTTTCTCCTTTCTAAATCATTTTATATGGGAGAAATGATGTAGATTGCTGCGTGCAGCGATTTTCGTTGGTCGAGGCACCAGAATTTGATCTATGGGACTCTAGTTTGCTTGATACTCTGCGTTGTTACTTGCAAATTATAACCTGAAACATACCGTATATAGTCTAGAGGATTGTGTGAGTGGTCCTTATTCCTTGTAATGAGTCAAGCTTTTCATTTTATATTACTTTTGTTTCTATTATGTGAATGTAACTTTTTTCCATTAGCATATTTGTCCTCGACATTAAGATTATTTTAACGTCAATTTTCTAACCATCTCTCTGATGTGTTACTAGCTTTAGACAGATTAGCTGATTCATGTTCTGTCTTAGTCAAGTTTATTATATCTCTGTATACACTCATTGTGAAATCATTCACATTATATTAGCAGTAATAATCTTCCAACATGATTAATTAAGACAGATGCTGACTAGACATCTGGGCTACTTTCAGCCATGAACTTTTGCTTTTTGAAGCATTAAAAGAGGGTTTGGATGAAGAAATGGCAAGGGATTCTACCGTTTGTGTTATGGGTGAAGATGTTGGGCATTATGGAGGTTCCTACAAGGTGACTAAAGGCTTGGCTGACAAGTATGGGGATCTTAGAGTTCTTGACACACCTATTGCTGAGAACTCCTTTACAGGTATGGGTATTGGAGCTGCCATGACTGGTCTGCGGCCAGTTATTGAAGGTATGAACATGGGATTCCTACTTCTGGCTTTTAACCAGATCTCTAACAACTGTGGTATGCTCCACTACACATCTGGTGGTCAGTTCAAGATACCAGTAGTTATCCGGGGACCTGGTGGAGTTGGTCGGCAGCTTGGGGCTGAGCACTCACAGCGTCTGGAGTCATATTTTCAATCCATTCCTGGAATCCAAATGGTGGCATGCTCAACTCCTTACAACGCCAAGGGCTTGATGAAAGCTGCCATCCGAAGTGAAAACCCTGTGATACTCTTTGAGCACGTGTTGCTCTACAACCTCAAGGAGAGAATTCCAGATGAAGATTATATCTGTAATCTTGAGGAAGCCGAAATGGTGAGGCCTGGAGAGCATGTCACTATACTAACATACTCTCGGATGAGGTACCACGTAATGCAGGCTGCTAAAACTTTGGTGAACAAGGGTTATGACCCTGAAGTGATTGATATCAGGTCACTGAAGCCATTTGATCTTCACACAATCGGGAATTCTGTCAAGAAGACGCATCGCGTGCTGATTGTAGAGGAGTGCATGAGAACTGGTGGAATTGGTGCCAGCTTAACATCGGCAATCAACGAGAACTTCCAGGATTATTTGGACGCCCCGATTGTCTGTCTGTCGTCACAGGATGTGCCTACCCCATATGCTGGGACACTGGAGGAATGGACTGTGGTTCAACCTGCCCAGATTGTCACTGCAGTTGAGCAGCTTTGTCAGTAATTTGCAGCAACTAAAAAGAGCGCCAAATGCTTCACTACTCTGCTGTCCTAGTAAGCTTTATTAGTCGCACCTGAGAAACTATCAGCTTAATTTTTTATTTTATTTTATTTTATTTTTTAAAAATTTCAGTTCAGGTTTTGTTAGTTATTTGGTGGTGTTATAAGAACTAGCAACTATTAGTGGCGTCCGAGGTTTGTGGCTTGGTTTCGTTTGGTTTTTGATTTAATTGAAAGATACGCAAGGTATAATAGTTCACAGTTAGAGTGAAATAACCAACTTTCTTTCCTACTTATGTTCAGAGGCCATTTGTTTAATTTGCTTCAAGACATGTGAGATGCCAGAAACGTTCTGTTTAAATGCTTAAAAATCAGTCAGTAAATCATTTATTTAATTTGCTTCTTGACGTGAAGATGTTTTCGATTAAATAAATGTGCTTATGCCTTAAGTAGAACTTCAAGACAGAATGCTTAAGAATCATGCCCCCAAGAAAAGATGGAGAAAAAGTGAAGTGTGTAGTTACATGAATCGAAGAGTTAGAGGAAATATTATAATATATATGTATTATATACGACTAAAGATGTGTTATTTTTGGCCTAAACCATTAGACACAAGATGACTTGCATGGATAAATACATTTCATTTAACGCCTTCATGGGCAAGTCAGGACTACAGAAACTAACCTCCAAACGCAAAGAATTAGAAATCTCGTCCACAGTTAGGCATCTGAGTATAGCTTTAACCTCCTAGAGACTAAGTTCCAAGATTTCTTGGCTCTCCTTGAAACCTCCAAGATCAACTAAGTTCCAAGAATTCTTGGCTTTCCTTGAAATCTCCATGATCAACAAGAAGTATTCCATGAAAAACATGGAGATTTGAATTCCAAGATCAGTAAAGAAGTCGCAAGAGCATTAAAAGTACTCATTTATCTATATCATTTGAAGTTTTGCCATCCAATCAATCAAATTCCTCTATACTTCTATCTTCTTTTCTCCTAACGTTCTTCATAAGCTCTTACCATCCTTCAAAGTAAGGCTTTAATGGTTGTTCGGAAGTCTTTTAAAACATTGTATCTGCGGAACCTCTCTTCGTGCACGTCCAAGGGCTTGTTAAAATTCCCCTTTATATTGTGATATTCTTATATTCCATCTTGACCATGAGACGTTTGAGTTCTTGTTTGTTTTTCCTCAAAAAACGTCTGCGAACTTTATAGCAATAGTACTCATTTTGGCCATCTCCCCATTAGGATCTTCATCTTCATAACTTTTCCAGACCGCCTGCTTGTTGAAGAGGCTCCATCTCACCTAATTTTACTGAGCGTCTTTGAATTCATTCAGTTCTTTTGTCCCCGGAATGATGTTCTTGATGATCGAAATTTTGAGCTCCAAAGTCATGGCAGAAACTAAAAGTTTGGTTCTTCCAATATCTAACTCATTGTGAGAAATACTCGATGAAGAAATGTATCATCAAAACAAAAAGGGAAATCTTTATAGAAAGCACTTAATTATTTTGCTTTTAAATTTTCGTTTATTTCTATAAGTTTTAGAACGGTTTGAGGGGTAGTTTATAAAAGAGAGTACGGGAGAGGTAGGTATTTCTGTTGTGGTTGGGCAAACGACAAAAAGTATTTACGTACGTAGTTTTCATCCCATAGTAAACGACATGTCGTATACACATTGATGTGCTTACTTATATTTGCGCAATTAGTCCCCATTCTCTGCGTAGAAATGGTAATTTTTCATATTTGAAATCAATCCAAGTAACCCCTGAATCATTTCCAAGCACGATTTGAGAACCTCTATGAAAGTTTTAGAAATATCAATATGAACCCTGACTTGGACAAACTTTTTTTCGAAGCATCTACCATTCTCATCTGTTTCAACATCCTAGCAAACGCCTATCCTCTCTCCAATCAATTCTCCAATTTCTTTAGTTCTTCCATAAAGAGGGAGATTATGCAGTTGAAATTAACCAAATACTCATCTTAGAAAAATCACATCACCTATCCTATATCAGCAAAATCGTCAATAGGTTTCAAAACTAGTTAGCACAAACTAAAATTCTAGGTCTCCTTCACTGAAACACTGTCTGTGTCAGCAACATCTTCAAATGAAAAAAGAAAGTTGTTCTGTCTAATCTCCTATTTCGATACTCACTTCTCAGGATGCCACGGATCTTTCATCATCTTCTTAAAAGCATTTTTATTGAACGGTTTATGGATAAGGAGCTTCCCAATCAAACCAGCATTACATCTTAATGACCATATATATATATATGGGCACTAATCTAGTAAGTATTTTTTTTTTTAACTACTCATAGGTATCAATTTGGCCAATGTAAATTTAGCATGCATATTTTTTTATTGTAAAAAATAAGGGAGAGAAAGAGCATTAATAATGCACGTCTTTTTCTATACTTCATTATAGCCATTAAATCACTATTAAATGGTGATCTAACGGCTAAAAAAAAAATACCTACTCATAGGTAAAATAAAAAAATACCTATTGAATTGGCAACCTCTATATATATATATATATATATATATGTTAAGATAATCAACGATTTACAGATTATATAGAAGATTGTATTACCTTATATAGTCAACGATTAATTGTATACAGATTATAGAGCTTGTATAGGTAGATTTCTAGGGAGCTAATTTTGTAATTCTTGTCCTATATATACTATATTGATCAGTCAAGTAATTGAAATATAAGTGACCAATTCTTATTTATATGGTATCAAAGTAGGTTTAAATCTGATCATCCACATCAAAAAAAAAAAAAAAAACCAAAAATCAAAACCCAAAACCCAAGTTTAAATCAATTTTTTGCCTTATAAAACTCAAAACTGAGATTTCAATCACCCCAAACTCTAAACCAAATACTCAAATTTCAATCTAAAGAAAAAAAAAAAAAGAGGGTTTGCACCTCTGCTCATCGTGTCTCCATCTTTGCCATCGTGCCTGAGCGTCTCCATCGCTGCCTGCTAATCCTAGATCGTACGCCTTTGCTGTTGTGCCCGAGTGTCTCTATCGCTGCTTGCTGATCCCAGATCGCACATCCACTGCTTCATAATTAACCATTATGCTGCCTCAAAATCACCCCTTTCCATGCTCAATGCTGTCTTCTTGTTTCTACTCTGCCCGCTGTTTTCGCAAAGTAGAGAACTTGTTTCTCATATGCCACTGATTTCATTTGTTTTATTTGTTGTTGTTGTCTTGTTCACAATCTGAGGTGTGTTGTTTGAAGAGTGCAATTTCGCACTTTACTGATACATATTAAAACGCAAAAAAAAAAAAAAAAGTCAACAAATTGAATCCCCAGAGATGAAATCTATTCTAATTTTTATTCCGTCTGAGGGTGTCTTTAATATTAGTATTTTATTTACCGAAACAAATTATGATATTTGGTCTTAATTGATAGAGATAGCATATCCTGAACGAGAGAAACTCTCCTATATTATGGACAAAACCAATCCCAAACAAGGAATATGAAAAATGATATATAGAAAATCAAAAGGTGAAATACTAATTTCAAATGTCCATGTTTCTAAAAAAGCGCTATTTCCTATTTCCGTATACCCACTGTCCGTGAAATCTGAAATCTGAAGTACCCTTGTGAAAAAATAATTTCATAGATCTATTCTTAGAGTTCTTGACACCCCTGTTGCTGAGAACTCCTTTACAGGTATGGGTATTGGAGCTGCCATGACTGGTCTGCGGCCAGTTATTGAAGGTATGAACATGGGATTCCAGCTTCTGGCTTTTAACCAGATCTCTAACAATCTCAAGGAGAGACTTCCAGATGAAGACTATATCTGTAATCTTGAGGAAGCCGAAATGGTGAGGCCTGGAGAGCATGTCACCATACTAACATACTCTCGGATGAGGTACCATGTAATGCAGGCCGCTAAAACTTTGGCGAACAAGGGTTATGACCCTGAAGTGATTAATATCAGGTCATTGAAGCCATTTGATGTTCACACAATCGGGAATTCTGTCAAAAAGACGCATCGCGTGCTGATTGTAGAGGAGTGCATGAGAACTTGTGGAATTGGTGCCAGCTTAACATCGGCAATCAACGAAGACTTCCAGGATTATTTGGATTCCCCGTATGCTGGGACACTGGAGGAATGGACTGTGGTTCAACCCGCCCAGATTGTCACCGCAGTTGAGCAGCTCTGTCAGTTATTTGCGGCAACCAAAACGAGCACAAATTGCTTAACTACGTTGCTCTCCTAGTAAGCTTTATTAGTCCCACCTGAGAAACTATCAGCTTAATTTTTGAATTTTTTTTTTATTTTAAATTTCAGTTCAGGTTTTGTTAGTTATTTGGTGGTGTTTTAAGAACTAGCAACTATTAATGGTGTCCAGGGTTTGTGGCTTGGTTTCATTTGGTTTTTGGTTTAGTTGAATGATATGTAAGGTTTAGTCGTTCCATGTTAAGAGTGAAATCACCAACTTTCTTTCCCATTTATGTTCAGAGGCCATTTATTTGATTTGCTTGCCAGGGACATATTGTTTAAATGATTAAAAATCATACAGTAAATCATTTATTTAATTTGCTTCTTAATTTGAAGATGTTTTGGCTACCCGATTTAATTCATGTGCTTACACGACTTACATAGAACTTAAAGACAAAATGCTTAAATATTCATGTCCCCAAGAAGAAGGAAAATCCAGTGTGTACTTAAATGAATCGAAGTGTTAGAGGGAACTATATATATAGGACTAAAGTTGAGTTAGTTTTGGACTGAATTGTTCAATATACTAGTTTTTGCCTCCATTCTACTTCATGTGTTCTTTTTCATTTTCGACCCTACAAAATCTAGAATGGCCCCAAAGCCGAATCCATCTTCTTCCAGAATTGTATATACGCCAACGATGTGGTAAAAAATAGGATAACAGGTATACATATATACAGTCATACATATATAACAGATAATAAAACCAGAGATATACCGAGCCTAATTCGAACTATGAAGAATGTTGCAATAGAACTAATTCATTTATAACAGATCAACAATGAAATTTAAAAGCGAAACTTACTAAAAAACTTAATCAAAGCAACACTATTTTTGTTAAGCTCCCTGGTTTGGGTCAAATTGCTTTGTTGAAACATTGAACTACAAAGACGAAATGTTAATGATTATGTAGTTTCAACCTCATAAAGAGTTTCTGACGCATTTTGATATTGCCATTGACAGCGTGAAGTACTGAATTAAAAACTTTGATATTTGAATTCGAAGATCGATTAAATTAGCCCATAAATAAGAATATAGTACATATTTAAGATATCAAGATATTCTACCAAAAGATCTATAATATTTATGATATTGTATCTTAAAATATAAAAAGAGTATCTATCAAAGATACGGAGGTATCCTACTAGATTATTTATTATATATTTTTGTTAACATAATTTTACCACATTGATTAACTATTTGGTACAACTTTTTGTATTTTTCATAAATCTAACCAAAAATATGCTAAGATATGACTTAGATATAAAAAATATCTATAGAGGATACTATAGAGGATACCTATGGTATCTAGGAAATTAAAATAAAAATAAATAAAAATAAACGTCAGATAAAAATTATTATCAGACTTAATTAGTCAATAAATAATAATTTGATTTGAAAAACTGTTTCATGAAATTAAAAAAGAGAAGGAACAAAAATTAAAGAAATAAAACGGGACAAGTCCAGTTAATTTTGGGGGGACATCGTCTGCTCCCTTGTAATGTATTGATCACCATACTTAGCCAATTGCAAAGTACTTCCAGAACGAATAACGTATGTGCTCCCTTGTAATTGTATTGATCACCATACTTAGCCAATTGCAAAGTACTTCCAGAACGAATAACGTATGTAATGATCAAATAGGCTGAAATATTTGTTTTTTCTGGGAACGTATTGGACCCTCAGAATCCATATAATTGGTCCGTATTGACTGGATTTGGATCTATCTACGGCACGCTACAAAATAAGACAACAATTATGTATAGTAAACAATTATATCCAAGCCAAAAAAAACAAATATAGTGAATATGAATACTATTCTGCAAACTAAAAACTTAATATTTATGTTGATAATGATAAAATAAATATAAATAAGTAAACATATATTAGAAGAAAATAAATTACCTCAGGAAAACATATGAGCGAGCCGTATAGGAATCTTTGTGGTGAGCTCGTATAGAGTTCGTGTCCTTATGGGGAAAGCATTGTGGTGTCAAAAATAATGATCCACACTTCCACATGACTACTATTTTTGACAGCACAGTGCTTTCCACATTAGGACTTCGATGAAATATATATATGAATTGTCTATATATCCTAGTCTAATAAGACTTATATTCATGGAATTTGTTGTCTACTCTAATGAAAGAAGAACAAAGAGAGGAAAAAAAAAAAAAGGAAAGAGATTTAGAGAGAAAGAAGAATATATAGGAAGAAGAGAGAAATTAAAGAGAAAGGAAATCTATAATTCTTTGATTAATTTCCATAACTAGTCTTATAAATAATGAACCGAATTGCCCTATTTATAAATAGGCAAATAAAACGCCTAATCCAACTAGAAAAATAAATAATATAAATAAAATCAAATTCTAGTTACTCAAATTAAATTAAATAAAATCTAATAATTATAAATATCCTAGTTAATAAAAATATAAAATCTCGTAATTATGCTATATCTTTTTTTTTTTTTTTGAAATTGTAATTATGCTATATCTTGTTCTTTATGACTTATTTATAGAGTAAGATTGCTTAATTTTCAGGTGCAAAAAAAATAATTTATTTTTTATTTTTCTTTGTTTATTTTTAAGAAATATATATAGGAGTTTTACTAACCACAGTTTTGCCATTTACAAAGTTGTTCCAATGTAAATAATATGTTAACAAACAAAAAAAAAAAAAACGTAATGTTATAAAAAACAAATAAATATTCTCAATTCGAGCAAATAATAATAATAATAAATGAATGAATAATTATCCTCAAAATTTTATTAAGAAGCTGCAATATTTGATTCTTAATGGGATTGTTATGGATCCCATGGCACATAACTGCTCGGCCTTGGCCACGCTAAAGATAAGATACACGCACGTGTAATCATTCGAGTGAGAGTACGTCTGCATATATATCGAGGTCGTTGATACTTCATGGGCGTATTCAATTTAAAAAAAATTAACTTATGCCATTAAATCATGCCAAGCGGAGGAAACGTGATTTTGAAGCTAAAGATTAATAAGCAGAACAGTCAAATACAAGCGGAGTTTATACAATCACGTTAGCATCTGCGAAACTCAGTTGAAGGATGAGAGTCTCCAACGCCAGCAGATTGTGGAGGCAGGTTCAGGGTGTCCATATCCCGTTTAAGGCCAGCAGGATGGCATCCTTGTCTGCTCCCTCGAGCCCTAGCGAGGCCAAGGTTCTACCAGTCTGGCGCAAGTCTTCGTTGACTGCGTTGCTGGCCTGATCGATGATGTATTCCATGACCGGGACTTTGACGCCACAGACCGCAGCGATTTGGACCCAAAGGACCATGATGTGCTTCACGTCTTCCTTGATGTACCGGTGGTTGATCGAACTAGGGGCTTGAATGGTAGCATATCCTTCGTATGTCTCGAAGAACGTCTTCGAGTCGGGTGCGTCGGTTCCATACCAAGCCTTGCTGTAACCAAGATCGGTGTTTGACTGGAGTCCCAGTGCATTGACAATAGCCAGACGCTCGTCGTCGACGGCAAGAACGACTCCTATTGCAGCAGGTATACACTCCTTATAGAAGAGTGGGAGTGGGCGAACGCCGCTCTCGATGGCTTCTTTGGCTCGGAGGATCCCCGCCGGATGAGCCACCGGATTGACGTTCGAGAAGAAGATGGAGGCGAGGTCCTTGTACCACTCGAGGCGCTGCGGAAAAAGAGCGGCGATGGCAGCTTTGGATGTCGTGTCAAGCTTCTTCGACGCGGCGATTTCGATCTGACTCTTCAGACCCAGAATGGCGACGGTGTTCCCACTCTTGCGGCATGCGTACGGCGAAGTCGATGTCTCGATGATGAACTTTGGAAACTGCTCTTGGCGCAGCAGGCGCTTGGCGAGGAGCGTGAAGCCGCCGCCGGGCAGGGCGATGACAGCGGACGTGCTCAGATCATGTTCGGCGAGGGCCTTAAGAATGTCGGCGTGGCCGAGGGTAGGGACGGTGACGATGATAAAATCAGCGGATTTAATAGCGCAGCCCAAGTCCGTTTCGAGGGCCGGGAAGAATTCGCCGGTTGCCATGCCGGTCAGTCGAAGAGGACCACCCGCAGCGACCACATCGAAAGCAGAACGGTGGTCGGGCGACGTCCATACGGTGACCTCGTAGTTGCTCGTAGGCCGCAGCGAGAGGTCTCCGGCAAGGGTCCAGGCGAGGTTTCCCGCGCCGAGGATCGCAACCTTGGTCATCTTGTTGAAGCTGCGTAGATAGCGTAGGTAAGGTAAGAGTAGTGCAAATACAACCCAAGTAAGAGGATTTATGCAAGGATCGCATAAATATCACTGCGATACGTAAAATTGAGTAATAGTAAGGATATAGACAAGTTTATAAAGAGCGTGTTGTAACTCTCTTCCTGAGAGGTAATATTTCCTGACGACTACTTTTATAATTATTATGATAAGGCGAACTTCAGCGGAAGCGTTGGTCTTTGTCAATCTGATACAAATATCTGTCTTTATCATCCACGAGCAAAACTTCTGTCAATGCCATTGTTGGGCTTGTGTCACTTTCAGCATCTTCTTCGCCGATGTGGCCTAACCCGGTGGCGCTGGCGCTGGATCTGAAATGGAGGTCTACTAGAATGTTCTTCGCGAGGTCGCCTGGACCGTCAAAGCCGACAAAGTCAAATTGCTTGCGCAGCATTTTATTTTCATCAACGAGGACCCAGAATTCGCAGTGCGACCCCCAAATTTTTGACGTGTTCAACCCAAATGCTCTGCGTTATCATCAACAGTGCCTAGCTCTGAATTTAAACGAAGCACGTCGGCGTCGTGCCTAATCCTGTCGTCGGCACGTTCGAAGA
>JXTB01000192.1:218829-266525 GCA_002914805.1 Parasponia andersonii | reverse complement strand
GAGCCATGACAATAGAACAACTCTTGGGTTCTTTACAAGCTCAAGAGGAAAAGAAAAAGAAGAAGCCAAATTTGAAAGAGCAGCTTCTTAAGACACAACTTACAGAGAAAGAAGATAGCCACTGTAGCGAAAGAAGTCAACGTGGTTGTGGTAGAGGACAAGCCCGAGGACAAGGACGTGGTACAAGTTGAGGTCGTGGACGAGGTTGGAATTCCAACAACCACAATTATCATATCAACAATTTCAAAAGAGGAGAAAGCTCTACAAGAGGTCGTGGTAGAGGTCGAATGAACTCAAGACTTAAGAAGTCTCAAGTTGAATGTTTCAATTGTCACAAGTTTGGACATTATGCTAGAGAGTGTAGAATACCCAATAGCAGAATTAAAGAGAAAGTCAATTACGTTGAAGAAAAAATGGAAGAAAATGGCACCGTGCTACTAGTATATAAAGACAAGAATGGAGGATAAGACAACACATGGTATCTTGATACCGGTGCTAGCAATCATATGTGTGGGCATCGATCAATGTTTATAGAGCTTGATGAATCAATCAGTGGGAGTGTTTCCTTCGGTGATGATTCAAAAGTAGCGGTAAAAGGAAAAGGTAAAATTCTTATCCGCTTAAAAAATGGGGGGCATCAATTTATTTCAAATGTTTATTTTGTACCCACAATGAAAACAAACATCTTGAGTTTGGGACAACTCTTAGAGAAAGGCTATGATATTCACTTGAAAGATTATAGTCTTTCTATAAGAGATAGCAATATGAACTTGATTGCTAAGGTGCCTATGTCAAGAAATAGAATCTTCTTATTGAACATTCAAAATGATATAGCAAAATGTCTGAAAGCATGTTACAAGAATTCATCATGGCTATGGCATTTGAGATTCAGACATCTCAACTTTGGAGGACTAGAGCTACTGTTCAAGAAAGAAATGGTGAAAGGCTTGCCATGCATCAATCATNCTGAAAAGTAAGAGATTACCCAAAGAGTTATGGGCAGAAGCTGTTGCATGCGCAATTTACTTATCCAATCGATCTCCAACAAGAAGTGTGTGGGGAAAGACACCACAAGAAGCATGGAGCGGAAGGAAGCCTGGGATCTCTCACTTGAGAGTCTTTGGAAGCATAGCCCATGTGCATATACCAAACGAACATAGAACCAAGCTTGATGATAAAAGCGAGAGGTTCATTTTCATCGGCTATGACACCAACTCTAAAGGATATAAGTTATACAATCCTAACAATGGAAAAGTAATCATCAGTCGAGATGTAATATTCGATAAAGAAGGTGAATGGGACTTTGGCTCTCAAACAAATGACTACAATTTCTTTCCATAATTTGAATATATAGAAACACTAGTAGAGCAAGCAAGAGAAGTGCATCAAGAGGCTATTACTCCACCTTCCTCACCGACATCTTCCACTCATGAAGATTCACCTCCATCTTTCTTAACTGAGAGGCATGAAGAACGTACAAGAAGTCTTGAAGATCTATATGAGGTGACTGATAGACTTGAAAACCTCACTCTATTTTGCCTATTTGCTGATTGTGAACCGGTGAACTTCCAAGAGGCTGTACAAGATGAAAAATGGAGAAATGCGATGGATGAAGAAGTCAAAGCCATAGAGAAGAATGATACTTGGGAACTATCCACTCTTCCTAAAGGTCATAAAGCTATCGGTGTAAAATGGGTGTACAAGGTGAAGAAAAATGCCAATGAAGAGGTAGAAAGATACAAAGCAAGGCTAGTCGTGAAAGGCTATAGTCAAAGAGCCGGCATTGACTACGACGAGGTATTCGCTCCTATTGCACGATTGGAAACTATAAGACTAATTATTTCTCTTGCTGCTCAGTTTAAATGGAAGATTCATCAGATGGATGTAAAGTCTGCATTTCTAAATGGAGTTCTTGAAGAAGAGGTTTATATCCAACAACCATTGGGTTATGAGATGAAAGGGTATAAAGATAAGGTTTTGAAGCTGAAGAAGGCTCTTTACGGTCTAAAGCAAGCACCAAGAGCATGGAACAGCCGAGTTGACAAATATTTCCAAGAGAATGGATTCATTAAGTGCCCTTATGAACATGCTCTCTATGTTAAGACTAAAGATGAAGATATTTTGGTCGTATGCTTGTATGTGGATGATCTCATATTCACTGGAAGTAATCCAAGGATGTTTGACGAATTCAAGAGAGTTTTGACGCATGAGTTTGAAATGACAGACATCGGACTTATGGCATATTACCTCGGCATAGAGGTCAAGCAAAAGGAAGAAGGCATCTTTATCTCCCAAGAAAGCTATACAAAGGAGATCCTGAAGAAGTTTAATATGGATGATTGTAAGCCAATAAGTACACCAGTGGAGTGTGGAATAAAATTATTCAAAGATGATGAAGCAGAAAAGGTGGATCCAACACTTTTTAAGAGCCTTGTTGGATGTCTTAGGTATTTGACATGTACAAGGCCCGATATTCTCTATGCAACTGGACTAGTGAGTCGTTACATGGAAACTCCAACAACTACTTACTTCAAAGTTGCAAAGAGAATTCTCCGTTACCTAAAAGGTACGATCAATCTTGGCTTGTTCTATTCAGTTTCTAATGATTACAAACTCGTTGGTTACAGTGATAGTGATTGGGCCGGAGATACTGATAATCGAAAAAGCACAACTGGTTTTGTGTTTTTCATGGGAGAAACTGCCTTCACCTGGGTATCTAAGAAACAACCGATTGTCACCTTTTCAACATGCGAAGCTGAGTATGTAGCTGCTACATCATGTGTTAGTCATGTAATCTGGCTAAGAAGGTTGTTGAAAGAGTTAAACATGCCTCAAAAGGAGCCAACGGAGATTTGTATTGACAATAAGTCAGTAATAGCTTTGGCTAAAAATCCAGTGTTTCATGACTGAAGTAAGCATATTGATACTCGCTATCATTACATAAGAGAAGGTGTTGCAAACAAAGAAGTATAATTGGAGTATGTGAGATCACATGATCAGATTGCTGATATTTTCACCAAGCCACTCAAGTTTGAAGACTTTACAAGATTAAGAAATTTACTTGGTATTATAAAACAAGTTTAAGGGAGGGTGTTGAAAATAAACTTGTTTAAGCCCATAAGAAATATTTAAGCCCATCAACATGAGGCCCAATAAGTTAGCCCAAGTGCAAAACTCATAAAAGAAAAAGCCCAAGTCCAAATTAAAGAAGCCTTCCACCTAGAATGTTCTAGTGTTAGGTAGATATTAGCTTTTTATATGTGAATTATTTGATTATTATTAGAAGTGTGTAGAAGAAAATATGTGTGGTTTAAGGATTTTTCTAATTATTTATTTGTGTGGTTTTTATTGTTTCTCATGTAGTATAAATACCCCTCCCCATTTGAGTTCTAAGCATCAAGTAAGAAGCAAAGCTTCTAAGAGTGAAAAGAAGAGAGAAAGAAGCATAGCTTTTAGTGAGTGAGTGAGTGAGTTTAAAGAGTGAAGTTGAGTATTTGAGTGAATAATAAAGTTTGTTTTACTTTCCAACAAAGCTGAGCTACGAGGCACCTCTTAGAAGATTATTGCTGGTGAGGAGACGAGTCGGACATGATATATTCGAGGTCTGAAGTTGCAAGAAAACTCACGGGCATTGGAAAGTTTTCCACGGTCAAGGGACTGGCGGCTCAAGCTTCATCTTGGGTTGAGCTCTCGATTCCATGTGGTGGCGGCACTCAACGACGGCGAGAGGAGCTTCATTGGAGCCTCACCAGAATTTTGGCATTTGTGCTTGTTTTCGGCTAGAAAATCGGGAGAGAGGAGAGAGAGAGAGAGAGAGAGAGCTGAAAGAATATATGCAATAGGTCATGTGTCAGCTCATTAAAGGGCTGTGCAATTATTTAAAAAGATGTACTTAAGTCCCTGGTTTTCTAATTTTCTTTCAATTTCATCCTTTGAATTTATAATTTAGTCCCTCTTTCAAATATTTTGACATTTTAATTAATAATTATTTTTTTGAAATTTCGGGTCAAAAGACGAAGACACCCTTATAGGTTTTCTGGGTTTTACATATGTGACCTATAAACTACGGTCTCCAAAATTGTCATGCGAAAAAAAAAACGGTAATTAACAAAACAGCATAATATTATGTATATGAAGACGATAAACTTTACTTTTCTTAAAAAAAAAAGTCAATGATAAAGTCTTTGATTTTTGAATTTCAATTCAAAGTTGAAATTAAAAATAAATATTGAGCACATATTTATATATTTAAAAGCTAAGGATACGGTTAGTGGCGTGCGAAACTCAGAGACATGATCAACGATCTATATATTTATGAAATTCATTCCCTTCATTCAATCAGTCGGGATTTGTTTTGTCACTCGGTGAAGCAATAATAATGTCAATGTTGGAGAAAAGGGCGGCAGCGATGGAGTATCCTCTTCTGAATGAAGATATGATTATGAGTATTCTCGCAAGGCTACCAGTAAAATCACTATCATGCGATTCAAGTGCGTATGCAAATCATGGTACTCTCTCATAAAGAGCCCTACTTTCATTACTATACACTTTAATAATAAGGATCACCATAAAGACTATCTTGCTATTCTTACCAAAGACAAAACAACCAGAGGATTGAGATTCATATCCTTCGTTTCTTATCATACGATGAAATGTTCCTCAAGTTTAGGTCTACAATTCGAATATCCGTTCGTTATTGGATATTGTAATGGATTGTTGTATGTGTATGCCAATGAAAATATTTTTATGTACTAAATCCAGCTACTAAAGAATTCAAGATATTAAAGGAACAAGAGGAGCCCTTGAAAATCTCTTCTTCTTATGGGTTCGGCTTTGATCCAAAGGCTAATGATTACAAGTAATTGGTAAGGGTTAGGGATTAAAAAACTGAGGAATTGACACTGAAATGCAACTCCTGGAGATCAATATTAACGGCGGATGATAATAGTACTGCTAGGAAAGGAATAAGTCTAGCTGATACTTGGAGCCAGGCTGTGGTGAAAAATGCGTTGCACTGGATTGGAATATCACAGGTTCAGAAGAAAAGTTACTCTTCGAGAAGAATTCCGGGATATTAAGGGTCTGTTTGGCATTATTTTTTGTTTTCTGTTTTCAAAGTTGTGTTGTCAGGATTAAGAACAAAAACTGTTTTATAATATTTTCAGAAAATAATGGGTGTTTTGCAAATATTTTCTAAAAATAATTTTTAGGAAAAAAAATTATATGAAGATAAAAAATTATATTTGTATTATAAAAAAAATATTAGAGAAAAAAAGTCACCAGAGATAAATTCAAGTAAGAGAATAAGGAGGAGAGAGAAAGTGTTGAGAGAGAAAATGATGATAGAGAATGAGGATCGAGAGGAAAGTGATGAGAGAGAGTGGTTAGAGAATGTGATGAGAGAGAAAGTTACAAGAAAATGTGTATATGAAAGTCATATAAAAGAACTTTTATTTTTTTTTCAGAAAAATAAAAAATTAAGAAAACACCTTGAAAACAACATTTTGTTGTTCTCCAAATTTGTTCTCAGAGAATAATGCCAAATATCAAATACCCTTACGTGTTGTTTTCTGTTTTTAAAAACAAAAAACTGTTTTGTAGTTATGATGCCAAACACCCCCTAAACTATTCCGGGATATTAAAATTCCAGGATGATCAATATTGTAGTAGTGATGGTAGTTATTGTTGTACTAGTCATCGTTGCTCTGTCTTCCAAGACTGCCTTTTCCATGTGTGTTATTTGTCGAAGTGGCAGTAGTGACTGTAGGGTTGAAATATGGGTGATGAAAGAATATGTTGTTGTGGGATCATGGACTAAGCGATACTGTTTTTCTACGTCAAATGAAGTTTATCTCAGATTAGCGTATGGTTTTATTGGAGTGGGAATCAATGGAGATCAACCTTTGTGGATCGCCAGTGATCCATTGGTCATTAATTCCTTCTTCAACTCTAAGAAATCAATCACCGAGAGAGAGTTCGTTGATAATTTCAAGCTGCTGCTTCAATATGGAGGCTACGTCTTTAAATATAGAGAGAGTCTCGTTCCAATTCACCGGAAAGAAGAAGATCAATTTATTTTTGGGAGGTGAATGTATCGATCTATGCGTAATTTACAATTTTTTTTTTTTAAAGATTACCGAGTAATTCGAACTAATAAGATTCTCGAATTATAAACAGTGTAAACTTTACTTCCACAACGATACTCTAAGGTTCTTGTTTTTATTTTTTGTTTTATTTGTTGGATTTTTTTTCTGACCTATATGTGATTTTCGTAATTTAATATTCATTTAGTATTAAATACTTTAATGATATCATATCAAGTGTATTAAATATGCTTTCTTATTGCACTTGGGAATGTTCCTGAAATCTATGGCAGGAATTCTGTAACCCGAATATTGTCGGGTGTTCTAATTTTTGGTCACTGTATTTAGAGAGACGAGGATGAATTTTTCTTGAACAACATCTTGCTTGATCAAGCAGTAGTGGATCATGCAACTTGCAATGACTTCCCACCACAGTCGATCCCAGTCTTGATCTACGCCACGGTTCTGTTCGACCGGGGTCAAACAATCCTACTAGTTTTGAATACTGTAGAACAATCCTAAATATAAGTCATAGTTTGTAAATTTTTTCATGTAAATTCTTTTCAGAATTGATAATGGCTCTTAAGACCGATATACTGTTACATAAAATTGATTTAATGATAAAACGTCATTTAGTAAAAGATGAAAAAACAATGATGCCATTTAGCTAAAAGATGAGAACAGCCATTCTAAAAAAAAGTAGACTTCATTCGAGGGGGTGTTTAAGGAAACTCTTAAACAGTACGTACGTTTCCTATTAGATTATAGGTCACCATATTTCATTAATAAATTAATTTAAATACAAATAAAATCGAGAAATAAAAGATAAAATCAGATGTTAACTGTAAAACCCCTTAAACTTTGGAAAGGTATTTTGGTCTTTTGAAAAAAAATAAATAAAAAATATATAATAAAATAAATTGAATTAAAATTCAAATTTTGGGTTGATTTGAAAAAAATTTTGATAAAGGGACTAATTTGCAAAACCGAAGGACTATTTTCAAATAAAATTTTAAAATTAAGGACTTATGTATAATTTTAAAAAAATTACACTACCCATTTAAGAGCAGACACGTGGCCTGTAGCCCTCCTCCTCAGCTCTTTCTCTCTCCTCTCCTCGACATTTTCTCTCTCTCTCTCTCTCTCTCTCTCTCCTCTCTCTCTCTCCGAAATACCGGCCGCCACTCTTGCAGCTCCGACGGGTCGCCTCTAGTCGATGGCAGTCGATGCCACCAAGCTAGAACGATGCGGCACTGCGATACGAGCCACCCGCCAAGTTGTCACGGCCACCGGAGCTCCAGAACGTTGCCGGAGAAGACAAAGTCCCGTGGAAGAAAATGGCCGCCAGCGAAGATTCTGGCATCCAATTGCCGTGTAACTGGTCACATTCAACTCGTCTCATCACGATCTTTCACGTGGTATATATATATATCTTGACTCTATAGTGCTCGGATTAAATTTTGCCATTTTTGTTAATTTTAAGCTATTTTAGTTTTATATTTTGATTTTTCAATCCAACCGTTAGACCGTAAAATAGATCTCATATTTGTGATGTACTCGTGAAAACAAAAATTTTGATATATATATTGTCTATATTTGGTGACGGGCAAGAAAATCTAAATTTAACGGCTTAGATTATCTTGTTTTGCGTGCCACGGGCACGGGTTCGGCCGAGTCCGAATCAATTGAACTATATGTCTAACCTTATATTTTTGGGTGCTCTGAATTCAGTGATGAAGTCCGTTTAACGATTTGAAGCTTCGATTGAAAATCGAGTTTTCAAACCTATCGATTAAAGGCTCGAACACGATGCCTGACCTTCTAAACGATACCCAAATGATGCCAAACTTTCTCCATAGCTCCGTAGTACTATTTGAATACTCAATTGAGGTAGGCATTCAATTACCAGATTTTATACATGTTTAATTTGAAAATTTTTATTATAACTATTTTTGTAAAAAATCGTGAATAAAATGATATTCTGATAAATTGCTGAAAATTATTGGATTATGTTGGGATTGGACTGTATGAATTTTATATATATTTTTTATTATGACCATAGGGAAAAACAGTAGTGTGCTGCCCATGTATAGTAAATCCCAGAATAATGCCAAGTTGAATTTTAAAGCATTGCTTGATTATGTATTGCATGGTTATTATGCTTATTTTGTTGCATATTGTACATACCATAGGATCACACGTGAGATATATCTTAGGCATCGCATTGTTGTAGTAGGCGGACTAGTACACCCGCCTTCGGTGAGAGCCCGTAAACCCGTACGGTGTTTTTTCTGATTATCCCCATTCGGTAGATATAGGCATTCAGTTGCCCCTCCGGTTCGGTAGGCTTAGACACATAGGTGTCCCTCCAGTTTCCTGGAATAGATATCAAGCAGAGAGTACTTGGTACACATAGTACAAGTTACTCTAGTTCGTGATGTAAGGGTGCGAGCTCATGGGATAGGTTGATTTATGATATGTACAATTTTGCGATTTTTGACTTTAGTTTTGAATATGTGATTATTATAGATACCACTTGTTTATAAATTTGGTTTGTAAATGAATTTTGGAAAAGGCATTAACCATGCAGGTTTGATAAAAATAGCATCCATTTAAAAAGGTAATTGAATTTCTACTGAGCATTCACGTCCCCACCCCCTACTCCCCCCCATCTCAGGTGTTGACCTATTTTGTGGTAATTATTCTGGTAGCTTGACAAGCATATTTGGCATATGCTTGCAGTTCCAATCCTCTTCATTGGTTGGTTTGTACTCGGTATTAATTTTCCTTTCCTAAGTTAAATTTATTTAGCCAATAATAAAATATTTACTGAATAGATGTATGAGGATGATTTTTTTATTAAATTGAGTACTTAGAAAATAAAATGATTTTATATAAATCATTTGAACATTGGTCCTAGGATTTTAATTTGAACTGTTTCAATAAATTTTATGAATTAATGAAAGTTTTAAAACTAGTTAATTAGGATTTTCCCTCATCTTAAAAATGAAAAATTTTCTACAAATTTTCTAAAATTTTAGAAACTACTATTCATCAATATTTTCACTTAAAATTACTAAAAGTCACAGGCTTAGATTTTCAGTCGTGACATTAACTACTAAAATAAAAGATAAAACATTCTCAACATGAATAACATATACATCCTGCTTAGAGAAATACACCTAAAATTTAGGATACTAACAACTGATTGACGATCTATCAAATATGAACAAAATACAAAATGAGACAATTAACACATATAGTTATGCTAATTTATGATTGTAGCAATTTTCTTTTGTCAGAAATTCGGTCTGGTATTTACTACTCTATATAGGTTTTACATGTGCTCCTTATCACGATAAAAAAACCTAAAGCTATGACTTTTAGTAATTTTAAGTAAAAGTAGTGATGAATAGTAATTTCTAAAATTTCAAAAAATTTTAAATACTTGAAATTTAAGTTTAGTCCTCAAAAGTAAGTAAATTACAAGATTAAACAATTTTTTTTAAAAAAAAAATCATGATATTATCTACCAATATTAAATTTCTACGTAAATTTTTCATTTTAAGATGAGAGAAAATCCTAATTAACTAGTTTAAAAACGTTTATTAATTCATAAAAATTTAATAAATAGTTCAAATTAAACCCTAGGCTCAAAGTTCAAATAATTTACATAAAATCATTTTATTTCCTAAGTACTCAATTTAATGACAAAAATCATCCTCATACATCTACTCAGTAATTATATCACTATTGGCTAAATAAATTTAATTTAGGAAAGGAAAATTGATACTGAGTACAAACCAACTAATGAAGAGGAATAGAACTGCAAGCATATACCAAACATGCTTGCCAAGCCACCAGAATAATTACCACAAAGTAAGTCAACACCTGAAATGGGAGGAAGTAGGGGGTGAGCACGAGAATACTCTATAGGTCACTCAATTTCCCTTTTGGGAAAATCTTTGAATAATTTTCAAAACATCTGCATGGTTAGTAGTACCGAAAAACGTTTCTATAAATATTCAGGATTTAAACCATTTATAGAAAACCATACTAAAAACCAAAACCAGATATCCAGGTCAAAACATATTAAAGTCTCAATTAAAATAAATATAATGCACATCACATAAATCAACACATCATATGAGCTCTCATCCTCTCATCACTACTAGAGCAACTTATACTACATGTATTGAGTGCTCTCTGCCTGACATCTATCTCTGGAAACCAGAAGGATACCTATGTGTCTATACCGAACCAGAGGGGCACTGAATGCCTACGCCTACCGAATGAAGATAGTCAGAATACAAACCCCGCACGGGTTTACGGGTTCTCACCGAAGGCGGGTGTACTAGTCTGCCTACTACAATACCGTGATGTCTAAGACGACTCTCAGGTATGATCATATGAAATGTACAATATATATAGAGTCTCGAACAAACATGCAGTGGTTTAACATTCTAGACATGTTCTAATTGATAATTAAAAGTCCATTTTGTACTTAAAAATCTAAAAGTACAGTTTTTATGGTTTTTACCAAATCCCAAATATCAAAATTTGTACAAAATCATATGTAAAAATATCTAGAACAGTCCACAATATTTCACAAATTCATAGTTCATTAAAATAACTATTCAAATAATTCAATTTAATAAAATCATGAAATTTCATTTTTCAGAATAAATTCTAATTTCATTGAAAATAATAGAAAACAAGGAAGTTGAATCCCCTATCTCACTCAAATAGCGATACCACGCTATTAGATGCTCAAAGTATCGATTGGACAATCATTCGGAGGGTCAGAAACCAATACCACGCT
Source organism: Parasponia andersonii (assembly GCA_002914805.1). NCBI lineage: Eukaryota > Viridiplantae > Streptophyta > Magnoliopsida > Rosales > Cannabaceae > Trema > Trema andersonii. The sequence continues at coordinate 255,620 of JXTB01000192.1, read as the reverse complement.
CTCAATTGCTCACCTAGGAAAACATCAACTTCTCAACGAAGCTTCAAATCAATGAACAGACTTCTTTATTGAATTTCTATTATCTAAAATAGCTAAGTTAGACATATAACTTGACTAATTCGGGTCTGGGCCGATACCGGACCAGTGACACACAAAACTAGACAAAATCTAAGCTGTTGGATATTGATTTTCGTGCCGGTCACCAAATATAGTCAATATATATATCAAACTTCTCTATTTTCCGAGTACGTTCCAAAAATAACAACAAAAATGAAATCTAACGGTCGAATTAAAAACTAAAATTCGAAACTCAAAAACACTCAAAAATGGCAATTTTTAAAGTGGGTAAAACAGGATCGTAAAATATATACCTTGAGGTTCCTCTCGACGATACGAACCCAACGAGCCCAAGAACGCGACTTGAAACGGTCGGAATTGTCGCCGGTGACGAAAACTTCCAAACGGCCAAAAATAGCATTTTCTGGCAATGTGGCTCTCGGCGGTGACCGGGGATGGGTGGCGCAGCTTCCTGGTGACACGGGAGGAGCTCACCGATGACAAGCCTGGCCGGACGATGGGCGAGATGGTGGTGGCGCTCCTTGGTCCTCTTTGGCTGAGAGAACGAGAGCGAGGTGAGTGAGAGAGGGGGTTATCGGGAGGGAGAGGGACGAGAGAGAGAGAGAGTGATATATGTATATATATATTTAATTATTATTTTTTTTTGAAAAAAAAATCTGGTCAAAAGATCATATTACCCTTTAAAAAGCTAGGATTTTACACTCCTAATCATGTTTTTTTATATTAGTTAATGTGCCTACGTATTTATGTTTTTCACGTGGTTTAATTTGGGTAATTTTGCTTAGCAGCCTCATGAGTATAAGTATCGTGATCGAAAGTAGCTACTGCATATTATAGTACGTGGATAAGACCTCAATTATCCTTTGAGACTCAAATACGTTATAATATATGCTTTATCTTTTTTATAGGGCCAATTGCATAAATTCGAATCAGTATGTGGATGTTATCTTTAATTATAGTGATTTAGAGAAGTAAATTGTTTCCACCTGGAGCCATACGATTCAAAATTCGGCGTAGGTCCTAGCTCGCGAGTGTATTTAAATTGGATCAAAATTCGACATCTATAAATTATTAATAATATTTCCCATCAAGAGAAATTTCCCAACTGGCCAGTTTAATACTCTTTTTATTTTTGTTCTTATTATTCTTCATCAGGGAAAACAACAATGATGGCGACCAAAACTAGAAGCTTACAAAGTGCAGTACTAGAGATTCTCGATCAAAATGAAGATTTGGTGATCAATATTTTCTTAAAGCTACCTGTGAAGTCACTCCTACGCTTACTTGAAGTCCGTTTGCAAATCATGGTACTCTCTCATAAATAGTCCCACTTTCATTACCATGCACCTTAATAGTTAGAATCGCAACAGTGACTATCTTGGCATTAGTCATCACGTTATTGTTAATGGAAGACCTGTGACAACATCACTTTCCATATCCTTCTTCTCTTATCATACTTTGGAAGTTTCCTCAAATCTAAGTCAGCAATTTGATAATGCCAATATGGTTGGGTTTTCCGACGGATTGTTGTGTGTGGTAGCCAATAATGATTTAATAAGTTTTCACGTAATAAACCCGGCTACTAAAAGAACCAAACAAGCCTTTGCAATTCTGTTCTTATGGGTTTGGCTTTGATTCGAAGGCGAATGATTACAAGTTGGTAAGGGTTACAGTTCTTGAAAAACAACTATTGGAGATCCATATTAATGAATGACCATAGTACGTGCTAGGATCATAAAACATCTAGTTAGTCCAGATGATCCTTGTTGCAAAGCAGTGATAAAAAAGAAATGCACTTCATTGGATGGGGAGATCAAGCGATCTAAAAAAGTTAATCATCATTGCATTTGATCTCGCTCGCTGATGAAGAATTTCGGGATATCGAAATTAATATTCCAGGAGATCATCAAGAATCTGGTGATTTTCTTCGTTGCTTTGTTTTCCCAAGATTGCCTTTCTGTGTCTTTTATTCGTGGTTTTGGTTTTCACGATAATAAGATTGAAGTGTGGGTAATGAAAGAATATGGTGTTGAAGGATCATGGACTAGGCAATATTTTGTATCTGGGAAAGATTATATTCCTTTAGTAAGATTATTTGAGTTCATGATAGATGGAATAAATGGCCAATTGCACTTTGGGAAGCGGAGAGAGTTACCAAAGCGCAATTCGAGAGAGCTATCTAATTCCTCCTTCGATGAGTTAAAAGTTCATTCTTATTTGGGAAGCTGCATGTTCAGTTTTAGAGAGAGTCTCGTTCCCATTGACCTAAAAGATAAAGATCAATTCCGATTTGGCTGGTGATTATTTGACTACCATAGGATTAGGAATTCGAAAGGGAGTAGTGGTTTCTCATGATCAAGATAAAAACCACAGTTCTGTCTAATTCTTTTCTTTTTTTCTTTTTTTCTTTTTAATTGGTTCTGTCATTAGTTTCATTACTCAAATTTTATTGTTAATGAAGATTATATATATGGTCTACTGTTGCTACTTATTTACTTAAGTCCTTAGCAATAACCGAGGCATATTCATTACAAATTCCTCTCACGTTCACTATTTAACGTTCCCTAATTTTCTCATTTAGCATTTGGTGCAATAGAATGGGCATTGGAATGATCCCAAAGAATCCTTATTTCCATATTTGGTTTACACTATAGCAATAGCAACTATAGCAATAGCAGGTACATCGAAAACTTATACCAAAAATTTACACCACATTCTTTTCAAAAAAAACTTACATTACATGATTTAGAATCCATTTCAACTACTAAATGACTATTCTACCAAAATAGTTGAACAATTATTCCTAAAATGGATCACTTGAATATACTCTAGTATTATAAAGATATTAGAATATGAATTGAAGCGGTTTAAAAATGATCGGTTGAACAAAAATTAGCTAGTTTTAAAATAATTAGTTGAACAGAAATTAGTTTTATGACGGACAATAATACAATATAAAACTATCTAAAATGCAATATTTTATTGAAATCACTAATATAGAATGAGATTATAACTCACGTGTTCATTCTGATAAGAATCAAATAAATTGTACAGACCAATATAATGTAACTCAAAATTTAAGGACTAAAGTAAGATTTCTTAATGACTAATGGAGTTATTATCCTATTATTTATTTGATTAAAGAATTTAATGCTCTAAACAACGTGTCCTTCTAAGAAAACAATTAAACTTAAGTACTACTAACTCTGTTTTCTGGTGTTGGCTACCATGCCAAATTTTAAAATTCAGTAAAGTACTCGTAACAATATGACCTTTTGGATAACATGAGTAGATGAATTAGTAAACTTTCCCTAGAATTGAAGGGTTTAAGAGGAAGTACTATGGGCCTAAAACTTACTTTGCCTCTGGTCATCAAAAGATTGGGGCATTCATTTTCAAATTCTTTATGTAGAAGTACTAATATTGAGACTCCAAACATGTCTAAAATGATAACTACACTGTCCCAAACTAGACATGATCCTTTTTTCGCCTTCCAAATGCTACTACCCAAACAATCTACAAAGGAGCCTACGGAGCAGAATCACTAATCTAGACCAAAGAATTACAAGTCAGAGTTACAAAAATAAAATAGTGGTCCTATGCTTGAGCAAAAATATGGCATAGTATCTTAGCTGGCCCGAAAGTCTAGGCTGTTCCATATTTATTCAATCTTCAAATAAAACTCTACCTTCAATTAATTCATCTTCACGTTCACTGAGTCAAACACAAATCAGTTAAAAGCTAATAACATACAACTTCAAAGGAAAATTTTCAGAACTAAACTCAAAAACAAATCAATTAGAAGCAATATAAATTCAGAACACATGCAGCAGGAACAGCAATCAGTCCTTACGTGGTTCGATCATAAAACGATCTATTTACAACCCTCGAGAACTTTCATGAGACAAAAGACTTTCACTCAGTACAAGTCTCACTCGAATTTGTTTCTCACGGATGAAAGGGTTTTGAAGGAAGAAGTTGGTATTCCCATGTAAAACATAGGTTGAAATTCGGGAACTTTTTGTTTGAAAGACACCTTTTTTTTAAGAATATTGAAGTAATTGAATGAATAAAGTTCCCAAAAACGGATTTAAACTTTCTTATTTCCTGAACCTAATAAAAGTGAGACAATGAAAATTAGTAAACAATACAAAAGTAAGTAAAGATTCTTTCTCCCTCTTTTTTCCAAGAAGGACAAAACCAGCAAAACTAAGACAGATGGTTTAAATTGATGGCTGAAATGAACTCTAAGATGACATGAACTGAAGGGTCATTCTCATATTTGAATTGTCTAACATGATTACAACAGTGTGAATTTCCCCAAAGATGATTTGATATACTTCTACTCAGCCAACGAACAGAGTAACTTATGAAATTATTCAAAGTAACAGAAATGTAATCATTTTCCTGGTCTTTTTGTGATTTATGGTCCAGTTTTTTCCATAGTTCTTTAATCCTGACTTTCATTTCTTCTTTAAGATGATTCCATGTCTCCGGATCTTCATCTCCGACTCTGGATCTTCATCTTGGAGGATCAGATGATGAACTTCTTCCACTTGTATTTCATCGTACGTACGACACATTCTCTACTACATGGTGCAACGAACATTTCCCCGAATCACTCATTTTTTTTTCTTTACAAATCCCACCACAGACGAGAACCTGTCGATGACATCGGAATTGTGTTTCACTCTTAGCGCTTGCTTCTCAGCTTCCATGCAAAGTAAGCCAGGATTTCTTTTTCCAGATGTGACATTAATAGGTGTTCCTAGCTGCAAGAAAGATGATGATAAGGAGGAGAAGATTTGTAACTTGTTTAACTAATACAACCATTGTGGTTGGTATGCATATAAACATGAACTCAGGTACATGAGATGTTGCAATTTGATGAACATGAACTTCATTTTCTAGTTTTAATAGCATTGGCTTGCTAAAATGATGATCTGCTTCCAAGTCTAGATAGAGTCAACTATTTCTGCACGTCCTTGGCTCTTTTTAAGTTTCTGCGTGAAAATGGCTTTTTTTTTTTTTTTCATACAAGTGTACATGACTTTATATGAGAACAATTTTTTTTATATTTTATTTTTCTTTAAAGGAAGTTAATTTTCTATGCAGAACTGTTAAAAAGAGGACTTTGGGAGTACTTCGGAAATGGTTAAACATCATCAACACTAAGCTATAGAATTGGACATGATCAAGGTTTCAGAATATATGACTTTTGAAAAAATAACTACGCCAATCAAACATTAATATTACATCGATCTCTCATTTTCTTTCCTTTTTTTTATGTGATACGCGTTCAAAGTAGTGCATGCGCCCCCCAAAGTTTTTTTTTTGGGTTTGTTTTTTTTCACATTTTTAACTCTAGCACTATATGAGATTTTATTTTCTACTCTGTTCCCCTTTGAGATTTTGATTTCTAGTTTTGTCCCTACTTTCAGATGTAAGAATTTGTGGAAATTATACATATTAAGAACATATTTTGATCTGATCACAAATCAATTTGTCAGCATCGGTTATGAATTGTTTTTCCCCAATTCTTCAACCATGAAAACAACGACACGTCGTGCTTTTTATCGGAATCCAACGACATGTCGTATATTTACTTCAAAACGAAACGACATCAAACAGTGACAAAACGACATGATAACTTACATGTTCTGTTTTTACTTTATAAAAAGAGACATGATCATTTGTTCCAAACGACTCTCAACAACTTGACTTTATCTACTCTTCACTGAACATAACAGAAATACCTACCTATTTGTTGAGAAAGATATTCATAAACACTTTGCTAATAAGTTTTCTACCGTTTTTTTTTTCTCAAGAGAATTAGCATGATGGAGCGTCAAGTTCTTGAAGGGGCTGCTGAACAACTGGACGAAATGTGCAAACTCATCAGCGAGACTATGAAGGAGCTGCGGATGATCAAAGATGGTGGCTTGATGGAACTGGTAGATGATGATCTTCTTCTAGAACAACTCGAGGCTCTTCTGAAAACCGGCGAATCGTTTCTAAACTATAAAGAAGACCAGCACAAAGGCAGATGGAAAGACATGATCCGGAACCACTTGTTTCCGTCTGAAGACACTAGTCTTGACAGGATCAATCTTTCTGCCGACACCGAAGCGAAACTCAACACTCTCAAGAAGATGATGGAAAAGACCGTGAGAGCCGGATTTCGCATAAGCCAGGGGCTAAATAACTGGATAGACCAGTCTCAGAAGTACAATGTTCCGATGCAGAACAAACCTAAAGATTTTGAGTATTTGATGGATTTCATGGGGCTATGGAAAATGGAGGCCAATGTAGGCAGGTGGATAGGGCAGAGGAGTTTGGTAGAGTTGCTGCGACAGCTCGATCTTGATGGCTGCAAACAAAGTAAGGCTAGTTCGAAACAGATGAAGGTTACCGCAACCGTTCTTGGGATTCGGATTTCGCTGTGTATCACTGAATTTTACTTGCTGAATGCAGCGCTCGGTAAGAGTGGCAAAGAAATAGCGAAGAAGGTTCGCCGGTTCACGGTGATACTCGAAGGCCTAACCATCGAGGAGAACTCGATCATCATCAAGAAGTTCGTCTCGGTTTTGAAAGTCTTTGAGCGAACACTGATATGTGCAGGACCAATTTTAGAGAGGGGAAATGCGGCGGAGAATTTCCTTGGGATAGAATTAGCACAGAAAGTTCATCATCTCATTCTTAGAGAAGTTCTGCGCCTTGAAGTAGCTTTTTGTTGTCCGCACTTGCCTGTGACGTTAGAGACTGATGTTTTTTCGGCTATGGGAAAACATGTCACAGAAATATTTGGGAAAGAGTTGAACAAAATAAGCTCCAAGATTGATGAGCTGAAGAGGGAAATTCTTCTACTTGGGGAAGATGATCAAGATCCAACTGTGGAACTCATAAGGGAAAGATTGGGTGTGGTGATTAACATTATATGGAAGTGGAAGTGGACCTGAAGTCAGGAGCTGATCAATCAAGTAAACATTTCCGTTTTAGTAGTTATTCTTAGTGTTAACCAACTCGAATTAGGCCTAAAACAAAGTTTTCCGTAATCTTTGGATTTGTTGTTTTATACAGAGAATTGATATATAGTTGAAAATATCATGATGTGATTGATATGCATGCTTCATTAGTTTCCTAAAATATCTATCTGGTTTGTTACTCCATTGCTTAGTTGAATATATCATGATATGATTGGTCTTGGTCTTAGAAATTTGGTAGATGAAAAATTTGCTTTGGAACCATTTAGAGGATCAGAATGTAGTAATCATTTAGGATAGTATGAAATGTAATGTCAGTACATTTTTCTTTGCTATATGAGAATTTCACCATGCTGCAGTTTCCATGTTGAGACAAAGAGAGAAATATTTGGAAGGCAATTCAAATATGAGAATGAGCAATGCTGTTCTTCATTGTATTTGGTTTTGGAAAATAAAATACTAAATCAGATTATGAAAATTATTCCTTCAAATAAAAATGTGATTTTCTAACAAAATATCCTCATTTCAACACAAGGTTCTCTAAGAGTTGTCCATACTCAGATGGTAGTCACATGTTAATTAGTATATACTGAATCTTCAAACTAATTGATATTTTATCTTACACCACATAAGCGATATAATTGTTAGGCCAAATTTTCACGTTAGAAGAGTTCAAAATATATTGTAAACCTTCCATATGAATTTCTGACATTGATGCTTGCATTTAACGTACTAGTCCATTGAGGAATCTATGCAACATTCAAAGAAACGATAAGTATAAGTTTACCCCAAATTGGTTTTCTTATGACCTTCTTTGGCCTTGTTGAGGGATAGTTTCTTTCTCCATTATATGGTAGGACAAACCATATATATGGGAAGACACTACTAGAATAATAAAATTAATATGTCATCCCATCATTAATCCTTCTATTATGTCTTCAAATCAGTTTGACAATAAATTCACGAGCATATATCGTTTTCCTGGTGGTAAGAAAAAAATTAAAAAAAAAAATAATAAAAAACGACACATCAATCAATTTTCTCCTAGAAAAACTATATGTAGTTTTTTATATGATATCTAATCCGACCAAAAAGTCAAACAATCCGACATGACTCCACAAGAGTTTAGTTTAATCCACTTGGGTCAACCCTCAAAGCCGACGATAACAGAAATACCAGCCTCTTAAAAAATATTATAGATAAACGACATATCACGTATTTTTCTCTTATAAAAAACGCATGTCGTTTGCTGCAGAATATAGACATATGCAAACAACGGATGGTTTCACCACGTTTATAACAGAATTACCTGTCTCTCCTTTTTTCATAATAAGAAGAACTTTATTCATTACCCTTTTTCTAAGTCTTTCTCTTTCAAGAAAGAAAAGAAGAACTTTATTCATTACCCTTTTTCTAAGTCTTTCTCTTTCAAGAAAGAAAAAGATCAATCACTTGAAACTCATTCAAGTTTTCACCAAGAAAGAAAGAAAGAAACGAGGAAATATTAGCAATGGTGTCGAAGAAAGATATTCAGAAACTGAAAATGGAACTTTTAGAGATAAGAGGTCAGTGCATAAACAATTGCAAGAAGATAGAAGAACTGGATAAACTCAGAGATGGCTTTTTATCGTCGGAAGCAAACGAATACAAGGCTCTTCTGGTTGCAGACAACCGAACACTAAGGGCGGTGTATGATGTCCAAACCGAGGAGGAATTCAAGAGTTGCAAGATGGTTATACAAAGGATGGCGAATGACGCGCAGGCTCTATGCAAGCGTTTGGATGAGTTTGAAGAGAAATTTCGTAAGTACAACGTTCCGAAACTTAGTGATTTCACATCTTTATTGGCTTATGTGAAAAATTTAAGGGAGTTTATGAAGATTTGGGATGAAGAAGCCGAAAAAGGCAGAGGAAAAGGAGAAAAGAGTCTGATAGAGTGGCTGCAGCAGCTTGTTCAATCTGAACGAGAAGAAAGAAAGAATACTTTTGCAGAGATGAAGGATGTGGCGATGGAACTCGGAATTCAGATTTCTCATCATCTCGTTGAGTACTTTGTGCTGATGGCGGAGAGGGATGACATAGCACTGAAGCTTGATGATGTCTTGGTTATGATCCATCATCTAAGTGTGGAAGAGAATTCCATTGTCATCCAGAGGTTTTTGTCTGTGGTGGAATTTGTGAAACGTACATTGAGGGAGTCACAGAAAAGTTCAATGGATAGCAGGGCGTATGCATCGTATGATGAAACAGAAGAGGAAGTCCTTCATCTGATCCTCCGAGAAGTTTTGCGCCTTGAAGTTGCCTTCTGTTGTCCGGACTTGCCTATGATGTTGACGGATAATGTATATCTGTCTATGGCAAGTCATCTCATGAAAGTATTTGAGAACAAACTGAAGAAGGTAAATTTAAAGATGAATGAGCTGAAGATGGAATCATCATCTGTCGGAGACCGAGATGAAGATCGAAAGACACCGAATCTTCTAAAGAAAGAGTTGGATCGAAAGACCGAGCCTGGACCTTTAGTCGTGCTAAGTAATATTGTGCCCTATTCAAAATAAGGTGTAATATTTCATTTCTGTCATGTTGATTGCGTGAATGGTATTAAAGGGTCAATTCTAGTTTGGTTCAAGTAGTTTGTTCGTTAGGATGTTTTTCAAAATGTCTAGCTGCTTGAAGTACCGTACTGAATTTTCAAACTTATATGTTAGGCTGCAGTCTGAATTTCTAATTGAATTAAGTAAGAAATAAAAGAAGTAGAATTTAATGCTATCATTAATATGATATTAAAAGTACTATCATTATAAGTGTTAATCATTACTATTACAACATACTATAGAAGAAACCATATATGGGTGAATTGTAAATAACTTGAATCAGTTAATTTTCTTGGGATTGTTATGTACTGATAAAAAGAGTAAGTAATGGTCCTTTAATTATCCTAACTAAATAAAGAAGGAAATGACATATCAATAATTTTTCTTGCAGAAGAAACGGCATGTCGTTTTTATACAATATAGATCACAGTAATACATTGGGTACATATAGCTGGGTTTCCCCTCTTAACCGACCATAACAGAAATACCCGCCTCTTCATTTCTAACATCAAACACTTTCTAAGTCTTTTTCTGTCAAGAAAGAAAGAAGAAAGAAAGATTGGCATTAATGGCGTTCAACAGACATCTTGAGAGAGAGGAAATGGTGTTTAGAATTACCGACATAGTAATTCAAAGCAGATCCATTCACAAGAAGATAGAAGAACTGGGTGCTTTCAGAGACAGCTCCTTAAAACCTTTGGATGTACATGCTATCCGAATCTCAGACCTTATAATGCTCACAAGCTGTCTTTTAGGACCTCCAAATGTCTGTTTCTCGGGTTTAGTCCCAGCCATAAGGGTTACAAGTGCTTACATTCTTCAGGAAGAGTATATGTGTCAAGAGATGTGGTTTTTGATGAAGAGAGCTTTCCTTTTCTCGCTGATTTTGTCAATGGGTTCTAAAATCCATTTCAGAAAACTCAAGCATATATCATGTCACTGATTCTGATACCAGTCATAGTTCAAGCACCCCTGGAGCTTCATCCGCCTCACCTAGTAGCTCATCACTACTTGACTCAGGTAAGCATCAGTCTCTTAGTGGCAATATTCCAGGAGATCGTGATAAAGATTTTCACTACAAATCTTATTCCTCTATGTTCCAAGACTTCCTTTCCATATCTATTATTTGTGGAAGAACTGGTATAGACAGTAGGGTTGAAGTGTGGGTGATGAAAGAATATGGTGTTGAGAGATCATGGACTAAGCAATATTGTATTTTGAATTCAACTGTGTTTTATCTCAATCAAATGTTTGAGTATATTGGAGTACCTATCGATGTCAATGAACCTTCATGGAGCACTGATGACCTATTGCTCGTCTCAATTTGTCTTCAATTATAGGGAGAGTCTCGTTCCAATTAACCGAAAAGAAGATCAATTCCTTCTCGGTTGGTGAATATTTAAAACCATAACAAACCACACTTTGGTAATCTCCTTTTTTACTTTAATTAGAAGAAGTTTTTCCCTTTTTTTTTTTCAGTACGGATTAATTTTTGTTTAAATATTATAAATAATATTTTATTTACTCTTCTTTTTCTTGAATGAATCTTATTAAATGTATTCTTAATTTTCTTCTTTTTAAGTTTTATCTCCTACTTGTTTTATGGCGAGATTATATTTATATATGTTATCTACTTTTGCGTACTCTCTCCATAACTCCTTTTAATAGGGGCCAAATATAAAGACACCATCTTAATATAGCATTGGCCCCAATTAAAATAGCAAAAATACTAAATCAGGCAAAGTAGAACATCTAAAAATTATAAGATTAAAAACGCTCAATAAACCATCTCTTCGGACTCGAAAACAAGGCTCTATTATAATTATCACATTTTTTCTCTCCTCACCCCGTTCTAAATATACCCTCTAATATTCTAAAATTTCTTTTTACATACTTTATAATTTTTTGTTTTATATATACAAAAATACCCCTCACTATATATTTCTCTAAAAAAAACTTGCCAGACCTCTAATAAGCAACTTAGAAGAAAAATGCAATCTGTTGGTTTCTTAAAAAAAAAAAAGGTGTCGAGTGTTTTTTTTCCAAAAAAAAAAAAACTTAGAAGAAAATCATAAACATCAATAGAATGAAGAAAAGAAAATATTAACAATCACAAATTTGAGATCAGAAAATTTATCTAAACATTTCTAATAAAGATTCAAAAGAAATAATACCAATTAATAAGAAAGCTAATTTCTATTTTCTTTTCAATACAAAATAAGAACATATAAATACCAATAATATTAAAATAAAAAATTTTACTTAATTTCAATCTAAATCATTAAGAGAATCAAAATTTTCCGCAATTATCATCCATTCTTATGAAAATTAAATTGCATAGAATCTTACTTTGAAAAAAATATTGTGCAAAATATCATATTGTATTGGTGTATCTAGTTGGGGGGTGTGCAGGGTTTTAATTATTTAATATTATATAAGGATATTCATAGGAGAATATTTTTGTAGTAGAATTCTAGTGGAGAGGGGAGAAAATCCTTGCTATTTGTGAGAGCGTATCTACACCGTTAGATAAAAATAAATAAATATTTATACAAAAAGTTACATGGGAGAAAAGCTTGAAATAAAAGAAAAAAAGGAAAAAAAAAATTTCTTCTCTTTCTTCCACCACTCTCTATATTTTTCATTTTTAAATTTTTATTCTCTTCCTTGCAAAAAGTACTGAGAAAACCTGAATATAAATTAGGGATTGTAGGGTCGGGAATATGAGAATACCCAGATTTTAATTTATCTAGCTTCTTAAATTCTTATAAATTCTCCAGAGCACATATACACGATGGCCATAAAATAAAATAAAAAAAAAAAACAACCTGAATCTAAGATTTAATGCATATATATTAATTTTGAAGAGGAAGTTTAAACAATTGGTATCATTAATTATATATACATAATTATAGTAATATCTGTGTTCTAATATAAAATAAAGAAGATGTACACTATTTTTAAATGGGAAATGCAATGAAGAATCAAAGCTACAAAGGCCCGAAACAACAAAACAGACTGAATCGTAAAGTTTTATCCAAATGATATCATATGCATATCTCCCTAAATAAATCTTGTCCCCCAATTTTCTTTCTTTCCAAATTGAAATCTCTTTTCGCCAAACTCATGTCTTTCTCCCCCATATTGTCTCCGACTTGCAGTTATTTGATTGAGTAAAATCCATGTAGCTACGAATTTGAAAAACTAAAAAATACAATCAGATCTAGAATGCTCTTTAATTTCCATCTGCGAATTTCGTCCATGGTTTATCTTTGCAAAAGTTCCATAACCTCGGTGCAAGTCGAGCTCATATTTCTCATGGATTTGATTTTTTTCTTGAATAGATAACTAAGAAAACAAAATCGTTCAACTTAAGATTATTAGTTTTACCGTAAACATATCCCATTTAAAAAGTTTTCTAGTGCTTTCTTATCTAAATTTTCCATTTTATTTACTTTTCTTGAAGAAAGTCGGAAAGGTAGGAGAGGATAAATTTTTTTTAATGGAAAGATTATAATTGTACGTGGGTGAGTATAGATAAAATCAAACATAAGTCACTATCGGATGTAAATCTAACAATTGATATAATGTGTTGAAAATAAACTTGTTTAAGCCCATAAGAAGTGTTTTAAGCCCATCAACATGAGATCTAATAAGTTGGAGTTAGCCCAAGTGCAAAGCTCATAAAAGAAAAAAAACTCAAGTTCAATTAAAGAAGCCTTCCACCTAGAATCTTCTAGTGTTAGCTAGATATTAGCTTTCTTACATGTGAATTATTTAATTACTTAGATTATTATTAGAAGTGTGTAGAAGAAAATATGTGTGGTTTAAGGATTTATGTAATTGTTTATTTGTGTGGTTCTCATTGTCTCTCATGTAGTATAAATACCCCTCCCCATTTGAGTTCTAAGCATCAAGTAAGAAGCAAAGCTTCTAAGAGTGAAGAGAAGAGAGAAAGAAGCATAGCTTCTAATGAGTAAGTGAGTAAGTGAGTGAGTGAGTGAGCTTGAAGAGTGAAGTTGATAATCTTTTCTTGTAAAAGTATTTGAGTGAATGATAAATTTTTTTTTACTTTCCAACAAAGTGGTATCAGAGAAAGGTTGTGAGTTCTCTTGAAATTCTAAATATGCTCTGTGGTTGCAGTTTTGACTGATCTTCCACATCAGAAAAGAATTCTTGAGATTGAGAGTATTAGCCATTTGCTTCAAATATACTACTATTATATATCAAATCGAAGAGCTCGACGAGAGAAACACGCTGCCACAAGAATCGGCCCAATCGGAGTCCGAACGAGTCTAAACGAGTCGTCGGAAGTTTGCTGCCATAAATTGAGTCAACTCACTGAGTTGAGCTGAGTTAGAGCCGTTAGAGCCATTTGACCGCGCTGTTGACCAAGCCATTACAGCCGTTTGACCGTGCCGTTGACGAGCGTTGACTGGCGTTGACCGTTGTCCGGCATTGACCATTGACTTTGACTAGTTGATATACGAGTCAATCTTAAGGTTTTTCGACATTCTAGATCGATCTGTGTAGTCGAAATTTTCAAAAACTCACTCTGTTAAGAGTTATGGCTACTGGCAGTTTAGCATCTCTTCAAGTTCCACAACTTCAAGGCAGCAACTTTGATAATTGGACTATCAAAATGAAAGTCCTCCTTGGAGCACATGATGTTTGGGAAGTAGTAGAGAAAGGCTACGAAGAGCCAAGAGATGAGGTAATACTATCTTCAACACAGAAGGATAGTTTAAAAGATTCAAGAAAGAGAGACAAAAAAGCTCTCTTCCTCATCTACCAAGCCTTAGATGACGACGGGTTTGAGAAAATCTCAAGTGCAACCTCCGCTAAGGAAGCATAGGAGAAACTTCAAATTTCATACAAGGGAGAAGAAAAGGTCAAAAAAGTCCGCCTTCAAACTCTAAGAGGAGAGTTTGATTTATTACACAGGACAGAGACTGAGTCAGTTTCTGACTATTTTTCTAGAGTTTTAACCATTTCGATTCAAATGAAGCGAAATGGTGAGAAAATTGAAGTTGTTACGATTATGGAAAAGATTCTTCGATCGTTAGACCCAAAGTTCGAGAATATTGTTACTGTCATCGAAGAAACTAAAGATTTGGGAGCCATGACAATAGAACAACTCTTGGGTTCTTTACAAGCTCATGAGGAAAAGAAAAAGAAGAAGCCAAATTTTAAGGAGCAGCTTCTCAAGACACAACTTACAAAGAAAGAAGAAAGCCAATGTAGCGAAAGAAGTCAACGTGGCCGTGGTAGAAGACAAGCTCGAGGACAAGGACGTGATACAAGTCGAGGTCGTGGACGAGGTTGGAATTCCAACAACCACAATTATCATATCAACAATTTCGAAAGAGGAGAAAGCTCTACAAGAGGTCGTGGTAGAGGTCGAATAAACTCAAGGCCTGAGAAGTCTCAAATTAAATGTTTCAATTGTCACAAGTTTGGGCATTATACTAGAGAGTGTAGAACACCCAATAGCAGAATTGAAGAGAAAGTCAATTATGCTGAAGAGAAAAGGGAAGAAAATGGCACTATGCTACTAGCATATAAAGACAACAATGGAGGACAAGATAACACTTGGTATCTTGACACCGGTGTTAGCAATCATATGTGTGGGCGTCGATCAATGTTTATAGAGCTTGATGAATCAATCAGTAGGAGTGTTTCTTTCGGTGATGATTCAAAAGTAGCGGTAAAAGGAAAAGGTAAAATTCTTATCCGCTTAAAAAATAGGGGGCATCAATTTATTTCAAATGTTTATTTTGTACCCATAATGAAAACAAACATCTTGAGTTTGGGACAACTCTTAGAGAAAGGCTATGACATTCACTTGAAAGATTATAGTCTTTCTATAAGAGATAACAATATGAACTTGATTGCCAAGGTGCCTATGTCAAGAAATAGAATGTTCTCATTGAACATTCAAAATGATATGGCAAAATGTCTGAAATCATGTTACAAGAATTCATCATGGCTATGGCATTTGAGATTCGGACATCTCAACTTTGGAGGACTAGAGCTACTGTCCAAGAAAGAAATGGTGAGAGGCTTGCCATACATCAGTCATCCTGATCAACTTTGTGAAGGATGCTTACTCGGGAAGCAATTCAGGAAAAGTTTTCCAAAAGAGTCGAATTCAAGAGCCCAAAAGCCACTAGAGCTCGTGCATACAGATGTGTGCGGTCCTATCAAACCAAGTTCTTTCGGAAAGAGCAACTACTTCTTGCCCTTATTGATGATTTTTCAAGAAAGACTTGGGTTTATTTCATGAAGCAAAAATCAGAAGTCTTTGAAGTTTTCAAGAAGTTCAAGGCTGCTGTAGAGAAAGAAAGTGGTCTTTAGATCAAAGCCATGAGATCTGATAGAGGAGGAGAATTTACTTTAAAAGAGTTCCAAGAATTCTGCGAAGCAAATGGAATTCGACGACCTTTAATTGTTCCAAGATCCCCTCAACAAAGTGGCGTAGCAGAAAAGAAGAACTGGACCATCCTCAACATAGCTCGAAGCATGCTGAAAAGTAAGAGATTTCTAAGAGAATGGATTCATTAAGTACCCTTATCAACATGCTCTCTATGTTAAAACTAAAGATGGAGATATTTTAGTCGTATGCTTGTACGTGGATGATCTCATATTCACTGGAAGTAATCCAAAGATGTTTGATGAATTCAAGAAAGTAATGACACATGAGTTTGAAATAACAGACATCGGACTTATGGCATACTACCTCGGCATAGAGGTTAAGCAAAAGGAAGAAGACATCTTTATCTCCCAAGAAAGCTATACAAAGGAGATCCTGAAGAAGTTCAACATGGATGATTGCAAGCCGATAAAAACACCGGTGGATTGCGGAATAAAATTATTCAAAGATGATGAAGCAAAAAAGGTAGATCCAACACTCTTTAAGAGCCTTGTTGGGTGCCTTAGGTACTTGACATGTACAAAGCCTGATATTCTCTATACAACTGGACTAGTGAATCGTTACATGGAAACTCCAACAACTACTCACTTCAAAGCTGCAAAGAGAATTCTCCGTTACCTAAAAAGTACGATCAATCTTGGCTTATTCTATTCAGTTTCTAATGATTACAAACTCGTTGGTTATAGTGATAGTGATTGGGCCAGAGATACTAATGATCGAAAAAGCACAACTGGTTTTATGTTTTTCATAGGAGAAACTGCCTTCACCTGGGTATCTAAGAAGCAACCGATTGTCACCCTTTCAACATGCGAAGCTGAGTATGTAGCTGCTACATCATGTGTTAGTCATGCAATCTGGTTAAGAAGGTTGTTGAAAGAGTTAAACATGCCTCAAAATGAGCCAACAGAGATTTGTATTTATAATAAGTCAGTAATAGCTTTGGCTAAAAATCCAGTCTTTCATGACCGAAGCAAGCATATCGATACTCGCTATCATTACATAAGAGAATGTGTTGCAAATAAAGAAGTACAATTGGAGTATGTGAGATCACATGATCAAATTACTGATATTTTCACCAAGCCACTCAAGTTTGAAGACTTCACAAGATTAAGAAATTTACTTGGTATTATGAAACAAGTTTAAGGGGGGTGTTAAAAATAAACTTGTTTAAGCCCATAAGAAGTGTTTTAAGCCCATCAACATGAGACCCAATAAGTTGGAGTTAGCCCAAGTGCAAAGCTCATAAAAGAAAAAAAGCCTAAGTTCAATTAAAGAAGCCTTCCACCTAGAATCTTCTAGTATTAGCTAGATATTAGCTTTCCTACATGTGAATTATTTGATTACTTAGATTATTATTAGAAGTGTGTAGAAGAAAATATGTGTGATTTAAGGATTTTTGTAATTGTTTATTTGTGTGGTTCTCATTGTCTCTCATGTAGTATAAATACCCCTTCCCATTTGAGTTCTAAGCATCAAGTAAGAAGCAAAGCTTCTAAGAGTAAAGAGAAGAGAGAAAGAAGCATAGCTTCTAATGAGTAAGTGAGTGAGTGAATGAGCTTGAAGAGTGAAGTTGATAATCTTCTCTTGTAAAAATATTTGAGTGAATGATAAATTTTGTTTTACTTTCCAACATAATGCCCCTACGTTAAATCTAACAATTGACATAATGCCTGTCAAAACCCAAACCCCGGGGCAGTGGTAGAGAGGAAATTTTAAAATTTTTTTTTTCAGTAGACCTATTCCACAGTTCATAGTCACCAATAAACACAGACTGAAAAATTATAAGAAAAACCAATTTTTAAAATAAAAATAAAACATCATCATCCACACCTTAACATCAAGCTAGTTATGGCATATAAAGTTACAGACACTTTCAAAGTAATTAACTTAACATGAATGCTAGTAATTTCCATAAATTTAACAAGACTTAAACACGAGTCTTATATTCACACTCCTAGCATTACCAAGTCCCAAACAACGAATAAAAGATAACTTTTTATTCCACTTGTTGACCGTCAATGTCATACTAGGCACCACCTGTGGAGAAAGAAGGGGGGGTGAGCATAAATTGCCCAGTAGTTTACTCAATTTCCCTTTTTGGGAAAACCTTTTATAAATCTCAAAACATTTGCATGGTTAGTAGTTCTGGAAAGTATTTCCATAAATATCAAAGATTTAAATCATTTATAGAAATCCATGCTAAAACCAAAACCAAATGTTTCAAATCAAAACATGTAAAAATCCCAATTGAAATAAACATAATGCACATCACATAAATCAATACATCACAAGAGTTCTCATACTCTCATCATAACTAGAGCAACTTATACTACATGTATTAAGTGCTCTCTGCCTGACATCTATCTCTGAAAATCGGAGGGACACCCATGTGTCAAATCCTACTGAACCGAAGGGGCACCGAATGCCTACGCTTACCGAATAGAGATAGTCAGAAAACAAACCCCGCGTGGGTTTACGGGTTCTCACCGAAGGCGGGTGTACTAGTCCACCTACTATAACACCGTGATGCCTAAGATGACTCTCATGCATGATCATATGAAATGTATAACAAATAAAGTCTCAAACAATCATGCAGTGGTTTAATGTTCTAGACATGCTCTGATTTTTAGTTAAAATCTATTTTGTACTTTAAAATCCAAAAGTATAGTCTCTATGGTTTTACCAAATTCTAAGTATAAAAACTTGTACAAAATCATATTTAAAGATATCTAGAGCAGTCTACAATGTTTCACAAATTCATAGTTCATCAAAATAACTATTCAAATAATTCAATTTAATAAAATCACGAAATTTCATTTTTCATAATAAATTCCAATTTTAATGAAAATAATAGAAAACAAGGAAATTGAATCCCCTACCTCAAAATATTAGTTACGCTGAGCTAACGACGCTCAAAATATCCTCAATTGATCAACGGGTTGCTCGAACAAAATTTTCGAGTCTCATCACGTTCACTTCAAAATTGACTTTTGAAACGGAGTCTCGGAATGTGAAACGGAGGTCACCACTGAATTCAAAACACCCAAAAATATTGGTTTAGATATAAAGTTTGTCAAAAACAGGTCCCGGTACGAAACCGGTCTGTGGCACGCAAAACGGTGTAATTCTCGAGTTATTTTCTCGATTTTCGTGTCACTTTGAAAAATAGAGATATTTTATATCAAACTTCATGTCCCGACCTCTCTGAGTCCAAATTCAAAGTCAGAACTCAGTTTCGAGGTCCCGAACACTAAATGGGCTCAAAATCCGAAAATTATAAAAATACCACATTTTGAAAATATTTAAGAAAATACCACATTTTCGTCCCGATAATTAATGACCTTCTAGTTATTGGTTTAACACTTAAAAATCATGAAATTTCATGTTTCAAACTCCTCTATCATGTGGTATAATTTTCTCGGGAAAAATCACTTAATTCTGAAATAATTACGAAAATACCACAAAATTTAAATATTAAAATATTGCTACAGTAGCCAACTTCTTACCCGAGCTGAGCTGGAGGACGAGACTGGTCGGAAATGAAAGCTGGAGTCGAGACGAATCCAACGGTGGTGGTGGCGCGATGATCGGACGTCGGACGGCGGCACGGCGGGCGTAAATCCATCACGGCGGTGCAACTTTCAGATGGCTCTATCTCAGGCGACAGGCGGCGGAGTGAGATGACGGCACCGAGCGTGGCTTCGTCGACAGCTGGGCAAGAACACGGGGTGGGGCGTCAGGCAGATCGGTGGCCGGAGGAGCGTCGGATGAACAGTGGCAGAGGGGGAGAAATTTCGGGGGTTCCATGGAGAAGAAGAGAAAAATGGGAGGTTTTTATGTAATTTTTCAAAACTGTAGCAGTGGAACACGCGGCACAATCTGATTCGACCGAAAAATAATTTTTTAAAATTACACTTTGGCCACAATTTTAAAAAGATTCTTTCATTTTAGTCCCTTCGTAATTACACTTTGGTCCTCGGTTTGAAATTTCTTTTTCACTTTTGTCCCCAAATGTACCTAGAATTTATCTTGTCTAGATTCAATACTAAATTTATTTCAGATTTTTATTTAATTAATCCAAAATACAAATTTACAAAATTACCCTTAAAGCAAAATTACTTAATTACCCTTTAAAAAAAATTAGATTTTACAATGCCCCTACTTAGGAGCGAAAACACTGTTCCTATACTAATAATTGATTAAAAAAGGGGTGAGGAGAGGGAAAAAAAAAAAAGATAACAAGTAGCCACCATATATATATACACCTATATATACACGTGTGTGTATATATATATATATAGGAGAATTCTAATATAGGATGGGCAAAAACCCTCCTACTAATAGGAGTGTTTTTAAATTTGTTAGATTTTATCCGATGGATTAAGACTTATTTGTTAGATAAGGTCGATCGAAACACTGGTTTGATCTGTCTGAAGATAATCTTGAAAGGGTCAATCTTTCTGCCGAGACCGAAGCCGAACTCAAGACTCTCAAGAAGAAGATGGAGAGCCGCATTTCGCATAAGCCAGGAGTTAGATAATAGGAAAGAGCAGTTTACTCTCTTCTCTACTCTCAACACCACTCCCTCAACTTACAACACCATTTCCCTCTTAAGAACCTGACGATCATGATCACCACCACTCTCATGATTTAGTCCTCTTTATCGATGATACCATCAACGAAATAATCATACCAATCAGAAATCACACTCTTCTGGGATATATCAGTCCTCCTTTGTCCAAAATCAAGAGACCGAAATCGACCATCAAGCGAGAGATCACGGCCGCTAATTGAAGAGCTCGATATTCATCTAGACTCTCTATCGACTCGGAATCAGTAGGAGCCTAATTTCTTCAAAGCGAAACCACCATAGCAATAACAACCTTGATGATTGTCGTTCTGAACGGACTCTTTCACCTCTGTTTGTTTCTCTGGAAAATAAATATAGGAATATTTGAGAAAATGTAGAAAAGAAATTTTCAATTATGGACAATCGGCTACTATTGATTATATAATTAGACTATCTGGAAAGTAATATAATCATTTGTTATTGGTTTGGAGTGAATGAGTGAGTAGCCGATTGGTGCATTTTAGCATCCCATTAAAAAAAAAAAACGATGGGTGCATTTTAGCAAATCTTGTAAAGTAAATAGATTTTCTTGGTTAGAATAGTTAGTTATTTCAGTTGTCAGTGTCTTCAACGGGTGAGAGAGAACTTTAATCTTTTATTTTATTTTATTTATTACAACATACTAGAAGGTGAATTGTAAATTACTTGACTCAATTATCTATTTATTTATTTGAAGAAACTTGAATCAATTAATTGTAATAACCTATTCTTTTAAAGGGCAAAATGATCATTTGACTAGATAAAAAAAATTCAGATTATATATACATATATATCACACACTCTCTCTCGGTTTCCCCCCAGACCCATTCGTATCCTCTCTGTTCTCTTCTCCATTCACGGCCGTCGAAGGAATGGAGGACAACCAAGGCTGCTTCTGACTGTCATCCGGCTAGCCCAACCACCGACAGACCTCCAGCGCAGCTCCACAATGCCCGTGCCACCGGTCTAGAGCTGTCGGAGTGTCGAAGTCATCGGGAAACGCTATTTTTGGCTGCAGGAAATTTTGATTTCCGGCGACGATTCTGACCGTTTCAAGCCGCGTTCTTGAGCTCGTTGGGTTCATATCGTTGAGAGGAACCTCAAGGTATATATTTCATGATTCCATTTTGCCCGGATTGAAATTTGCCATTTTAGGGTCTTTTGAGTTTCAAATTTTAGTTTTCGATCCGACCGTTAGATTTCGTTTTTGTTATTATTTTTGGAATATACTTAGAAAATGGAGAAGTTTGATATATATTTTGTATTACTTGGTGATCGATAGAAAAATCGAGATCGGACAGTCGAGATTTTGCCTCATTTCGTATACCACTGACCAGGTAAGGACCCAGACCCGAATTGGACAAGTTATATGTCTAACCTAACTATTTTGGATGCTAGGAATTCAGTGAAAAGGTCCGTTTGTAGAATTGAAGCTCCGGCGAGAAGTTGATTTTTCGCAAGAGGACGATCGACGGCGTGAGATTAGTTCCCGACCCTCCGAGTGATCGTCCAATGGCACGTTGAGCATCCAATAGTGTGGTATCGCTATTCTTGTGAGGTAGGGATTCAATTACCTCTCTTTTATGTCGTTTTGAATAAAACTTATTTTCTACAATATATGAGAACTAATGTGATTTTAGAACTTTTAAATATTTGTGATGGAATTGAATGGTATGATTTATATATTGGATTACTTTGGAACTTTTTTGAGTGCAGGTTATTTTTAGGTATGTTAAAATAGGGTCGTTATGCTACCTATTTTTCTACAAAATTTAATTCACCATTTTATAAAAAAAAAAAAAAAAAAGAACAGAGCATTATTTGAACTTAAATTACTGCATGACTACTTTTATACATCAGTTCAGAATACACATGTCATAGGATCACACATGAGTCCCAGGTAAACATCATGGGATTTTTACAGTGTGGCACTGTGGCCCCACCGATTGTGAGAGTCTGTGAATCTGCACCGGATTTTTCTTCTGATTATCTCCTTATTTGGCAGGCGTAGGCAATGCGGTTGTCTCTCTAGGTTTAGTAGGCGACACACGGGTGTCCTCTCCAGTTTTGGGCTAGGTGTCAAGTAGGCTGTATGGCACACGTATTGCTAACATCGTGATTTCCACTAAAGAGAGGTGGTGAACTTATGGGTATGGGTAGATTTGTGTCATGTGTTTGTGGACTGATTAGTTTTGAGATATTATGTATTCCGTACCTCTACATATATGTATGTGTATATGGACTCTTAGTTTTGGATATTTTTATGAATTTATGAATATATGCACATATGATTTTACAAAGTTATTTTGGATTAAACTAACCATGTAGGGGCCTTCTATCACTAATAATATTTTAATTGAGGTAACAGCTTTCCTATTGAACTTTCAAGCTCACCCCTTCTCTTTTTCTCCCCTTTTCAAGTGATCATTCATTCGAGTCAGTTGTCTCAAGGGCTAGGTAAGTTGTTTGGCTGAGGCTCGTGGTCTCATTCCTCCTTGGGTCGGTACTTTTCTTTGTCGCACTTTTTCTCCATGCCTAACTGTTTAGCCAAATCTATTGAGTCTACTAAGTGAATGTATGAGGAAGTATTTACTACTATTTGAGGATAGCATTTTTTTTTTAGTTTTAAGTACTTAGAATTTTGATTAATTCTATAAACTAATTTTTTAGACTTTTCGACTCAAGATTTACGAACTTCATTTTAATCAATGCTAAATTTTTAATCAAACCAAGTTTTCGTACAAATTAACTATGCTTCATCAAATTTTAATTGGCATATCTCTCTTAATAAATTAAACTAATAATGCGTTCCCTTTTTATAGAATTTCTAATGAGTCAATGACTAAAATGAAACTGCCAAGTATTGGATTACTAAAAAGTCACAGCCTAGGATTTTGAGTTGTGACATTAATTATCTTGGATTGTTGTGTACGGATAGAAAGATTAATTAATGACCAAGTTACAAAAGTTTATAAACCAAAAATAAATTGATATGTCATTTATCTTAAACAATAAAGTAAAAATAAACCAAAAATCAAAGAAAAGGAAGCAACACATCAATAATTTTTCAATCATAGAAACCGGAATGTCGTTTTTATAGAATATAGATCACAATAATACATTGGATATAATTCTTTTCTACACGCTTATATGACCGTTGTTTTTTTTTTTTTTTCTGATACAATCCGTTAGAGGTTAGAGGTTAGAAGTTAGTCGTTAGAAAGGGAAGAGGGTGGAGGTGGGGATTGTACGCGTCACATTTTACTTCTCATAGAGAAGTTTTGGCCACGTGAACTAAGCTCATGGTATATCTATATTGTCGTTATATTAGGAGAATTTTGTTAATACGAATTTCGGCATTATAACTGTCATTTTTGATCAAATTCAAAAATCTAATTTCTTACCGAAAATAGTTTCAAATAGTATATATATGACATGTCAACCAATGTGACATGCCTCCCAAATGGTCTATATCTCAAATTAGGTCAAAACAAATATGAACACAATTTTTATAATTTATTTTACGAAATTCTATATTTATCAAAAATATGTGAAAATCAAAATCAAACCAATTTGAAGGTCAAGCAATCGAATTCTTACCTCAATCGAGCGTCCAACTTGTGCTACATGGCTATGGAGATAGTTTGTCGTCGTTTGGATATCGTTTGGAAAAGAGGATGTCATTTTCGAACCTTTGGTTCTTTGGTTTGAAAACTTGATTTGCACACAGAGCTTCAAATCATGAAACAGACTTCACTATTAAATTTAGAGTACCCAAAAACCTAGGTTCAATAAACAAATTGTCAAATTTGGATGCGTGCCCCACGGCATGCAAATTGAGACAAATCTAAGTCGTCCGATTTCGTTTTTCAAGTCTGTTTCAGAATATAGTTAAGATATATATATATATCTTATTTTTCCCTATTTTCAACGTAGATTCCAAAAATGATATTAGTTTTAAAATCTAACAGTCCGATTGAAAAATTAATTTCAAAACCATTTACACATAAAACTGTCCAACAAAATTAAAATCAAACTGAGCAAAATTGAGACACGAGGTACTACCATCAGATTGCTCATGAGTAGACGAGTCGACGGAGACAGTTTCGCGGTAAACAGTAGCCGAAATTGGCTCCAGCGAGCAAAATAATCCGCAACATTTTCTGTGTTTTTCCGGCGCAGTAGCTCTGGTGAAGCTGGTTCTGGCGACAGAAGTTTCGTTTGATAGGGGGACATCGACACCGCTCATGGCTCAGGGCAATGGAGGTTGGACGTAACTCAACGGAGCTTAGCCGGATTTTGAGTTTTGGGTTTTTGTTCTGGGGACTAAATCAAAAATGAAAGAGAAAATGCAAGGATTTATGGACAATTTCTGTAACTATAGTACCACATGTCAGCTTCTGGTTAATTTGGCATTATTTTGCTGATTTGTACTTGGGCCTAGTTTTCTGAAAATCTTCTCAAAAATACTCTTGAATATCTACATTTTGACCCCAATTTTCAAATTTTTCTTACATTTTTACCCAAATGAACCTAGACCTAAATCCGTCCAAATTCATCCAATAATTTAACTTAATTTTTTATAATATATATCGGGTCAGAAGACCAATTTATCCCTACAAGTTTTAAGGGATTTCACATAGGCACCTAAAATTTGAAGCCAAAAATTTTGCCCCTAAAGTCTAAACCCAATTTTCTTCAGATTTGAACACCAACCCATACTCAAAGTCAATCCCCAAATCTAATGTGATATCCTAAGTTTGGTACTTACAAAATTAAATAATCAATAATAACATGATTCTACGCCATTTATATTAAAGTTATATGCATTCTTAATTATTGAGTTGAAAATGTTGAATAATTGTATTACAATTATTTTTATGAATATTAACTATCGTCTACAAAGTAAAATTTTGCAGTGAAATGTTCGGAGGAAGCTTATTAGTACAAATTTAACTTAGAATAAATTAATTACTCTTACAAACTATTTGATATTTTAATTAATTAGAACATATTTCATTAAATGAATTGTTTAATTTCGATTAATTGTGTGGTGAAATTTTTGAGATATTGTTATTTTTCTATGTACAATCGACACACTATTTATTTTTAGATTGATATGTCGTTTACCTTAAACAATAAAGTAAAAATAAACCAAAAATCAAAGAAAAGGAAGCAACACATCAATAATTTTTCGATCATAAAAACCGGAATGTCGTTTTTATAGAATATAGATCACAATAATACATTGGATATAATTATTTTCTACAAGCTTATATGACCGTTGTTTTTTTTTTTTTTTTTGATACAGTCCTTTAGAGGTTAGAGGTTAGAAGTTAGTCATTAGAAAGGGAAGAGGGTGGAGGTGGGGATTGTACGCGTCACCTTTTACTTCTCATAGAGAAGTTTTGGCCACACGAACTAACAGCTCATGGTATATCTATATTGTCGATATATTAGGAGAATATTGTTAATGTCATATAGAACAAATAATCACAATAAATAAATATGTCACAAACATTTTCATGACTCCCATTTTTAATTTCTTTCCATTTTTACAAGAACGATGTGTCGTTTATTTTGATAGAGATGAAAACTACATTTAGTACACAAAAGTAAAAGAAAATTTAAAAATAAAATATGTCGAAAACACTTTCATGACTACGAATTTTAATTTCTTTCCATTCCCACCAGAACGATACATCGTTTATTTTGACAAAGATGATAAATACATTTAGTAGACAAGAGTACCTCACGCCGTTAGTTTAAAGAGAAAAGAAATAGCCTATGTCGTTCGTCCATCTTCTCCACGACAAATTAATAATTGCTGTTGCTACAGCTACTCTTGCTTGACTATAGCAGAAATACCTAGTTTTTCAATACTTGTAAAGATAGATATATACAAAATTGAGAAGTAAACAAAGTAAGTACTTTCAATAAAGATTGCCCGTTTAGCTTTCTACTCCATTTTTATTTGTATTCTTCATGTTTTCATGGAACCAGTTCGCAAAGGAAATTAGATATTGGAAGAACCAAATTGAAGTTGCTGCCATGACTTCGGAGCCCGAAATTTCAATCAAGAACCTCAATCATCAACAAGCAGGTGAAAGACTCCAGAAAAGTAACGTATTCCCATATAGTTATATATCCTTCATATCATATATACCATAAACGTTTGAATAAAAATTGACTACGTAAGCTACAAACTAATGACCTGTCACGACCGGAGACCGGGCTCAGTGTCAAAGTGGATATTTAAAAATATTTTCATGCATTCCGTGTTGGTTTTAATAAATAGTTATTATGTATAACTAGACTTTCTAAGTTGATGCTTGTGACTATTAGAGATTTTTATTATATATGTATGGAGTGAAACTTTTATAGATATTGATGTTAAGTTGAATCTAAATCTCTTATCTTATTTAAACTATATATAGCATGATTATTGTTATATAACTAATGATAATTGGAATGAGATTACTCATGAATATTTACTTTAAGAGTCATTGGATTCTATTTTTATATTGTAAAGGCATACTTGAAGTTTAGGTTTGGTTTACCCTTGGTTAGGGAGAAACCATATTATGAACTAATGTAGTATGCCTATGCCACGATACTTTTTACATTCAATATTTTTGAAAATATTTCTAAAATTGTTTTCATTAAAAATTGAAATAAGGTTTTATGGGAGACAGAAGTCAC
Source organism: Parasponia andersonii (assembly GCA_002914805.1). Classification (NCBI taxonomy): domain Eukaryota; kingdom Viridiplantae; phylum Streptophyta; class Magnoliopsida; order Rosales; family Cannabaceae; genus Trema; species Trema andersonii. The sequence goes on along the minus strand of JXTB01000192.1, from coordinate 228,222 downwards.
TCGTGTAAAATCTTATTTTTTAAGAGGGAAAAAGGGTGTTTTGACCAAATTTAGAAAGAAAAAAAAACCGGATCTTTTACACTCTCTCTCCCTCATCCGATCTCTCTCTCGTTTTCTCGCTCACCCTCCTCCTCTGCCGTTCACCCTCCTCCTCCTTTGCGCCCACCGCCGCACCCACACGAGCGTGCCGCTTAGCCGAGCTGACAGCCGGAGCTCCGAGGTGCCAGACTGGCGCATTGCCGAGCGGGGGGACATGAAGCTCCGTCGTTGCCGTCGCTCGCCAGGTATATATATCACGATCTCATTTTTCCCACGTTAAAAGTTGTCATTTTTGTGTAATTTTGAGCTCGGGTTCGACTTTGATCCGACCGTTAGATTTTATTTTTGTTATTATTTTTGGAATGTACTCAAAAAATGGTGAAATTTGATATATATATATATATATATATATATATATATATATATAGACTATATTTGATAATCGGCACGAAAAACTATATCTAACGGTTTAAATTTTGTTTCGTTTTACGTAACACTTTAGATAACTAATTTGAATTTGTCAAAGAAGAGGACAATATAGGCTCAAAGGATTAGGCTTTAAAGGTTTAATCAATCCAAAAATGGCCGAAATCATATCTTTAATGCAATGTAGTCTAGAATTTCGCCTTATATGATAATCAAAAAGGTTCTAGTGCTTATTAATGAAATTTTAAATATGTACTTAATCCATATAAATTATCTCTAAGTATGCAAAACAACCAAATGCAATTATTCATGTGCTCAAAATTATCAAGAAATTATAAGCAAAACCAAACTAATATAGAATCAAGCATACAGATAAAAACAACATTCATTATTCTTTTAGGAATCTTATTCAGTCCAATCAAGATCTTATCATCGACATTTGATCATCAAACTAAGTCATAACTGAAAAAATAACCTCAAAAAATCTAAAGTAATCTTTTTTAAAAAAATATTTTGCGGTTAAATTTTTAATTTTTTTTTGAAAAATTTAACTCTCTACCTCCATACTTAAACTTAACATTGTCCCCAATAGTAAAAATAAAAGAGAAGATAAAAGAAAACTCCTTTAAATTTTCACACGGAGATAGAGGCTTCTAATTGAGTCGTTGAAATGCACATGTTGACCCCTAAACTTGTGTAAGAACCTGAAACGCACAAAATAAAACAAAAGAAAAGAAACCTATAAATTTAAAATTAAAAAGTAAGAAAAAAAAATAGTTCATGGCTTGTCTCCCAAGAAGCGCTTAATTTATAGTTCTCAGCTAGACTCTTCTTCTTATCAGAGAGGTTTGTAGATGGATGGAAACGGTGTAGAAGGACCACTCCCATGTTTTTCTATCTTTAGCTTTCTTCTACGGAGCTTCTGAATAGCTTGCATATGCCATGTCGTTTGCTTTTTCCTCTTTAGTGGACTTAGCAGAGATGCTTAAAATTGTTGGAGGTTCTTTTGGATGCTTTTTTTTTCACTATTTTAGCCACATGTTTCTCCAAAATATCAACTTGAATGCAAGAAGCTGATTCGGGTGGATATTTTGTTGCTTTAAAGACGACTTCTTCATTTTGGACTCGCATTGTCAATTGACTTTATTACACATTGATGAGAGCCCTCCCAGTAGTAGGAAAAGGTTGACTAAGAATAATAAGAATTTCTTGGTCTTCTATGTCAAGCACTAAAAATTCTACTAAGAATATGAATTTGTTGACTTTAACAAGCACATCCTCGAAAATATCTTATGGATACTTTATAGACCGGTCCACCAATTACAAAGAAATAGTTGTTGGTTTAACTTCCCCCAAACCTAATCTTTTGTATACCAAGAGTGGAATTAGGTTGACACTGGTACTAAGATCATATAGAGCTATGTCAAAGAATGAATTCCCAATGGTGCATGGAATATTAAAACTCCTGTGGTCCTTTAGCTTTAGTGGAAGTTTCTTCTATAAGATCACACTGCACTCTTCAGTAGATGCTAATATTTCATACTCCTCCAACTCCCTTTTGTTAGATAAAATTTCTTTCAAGAATTTCACATAATTAGGCATTTGGAATAGAGCATCTACAAAGGGTATGTTTATGTGGAGTTTCTTGAAAACTTCTAAAACTTTGAGAACTGTCGATCCTACTTCTGTTTATTGAACTGCTGAGGATATGGAATTGGAGAGACATATGGCAGTGGGTTGTCTGGGAACAACTTGGATTTTGGCGTTTCTTGCTCAATTTGTCTTGTCTCAGATTGCTCCTGAGGTCATGATTGTTGTTTTCGATGTTGACCTTTTATGCTGAAGAAGGTGATAATGGAAAAAGTGGTGGGGTAATGGAAATCTGTTCGCTCGATTGCTCCACTTATTTCCTACTCTTGATAGTTATTGTATTACACTACTCCTTCAGGTTCGTCTCGGTATCACTTGAAGAAAAACCCTAAGGTCTTATGGTGAGTATGTTGGAGATCTGACCAATTTAGATTTCTAAATTTCTGATAGACACATCAGTCCTCACCATATATTGATTTGTCCTCTTAGTAAGTTGAGCAAGGGCATCTTCCAGAGAGACTTCATTTTATTTTCCAATAGTATCATCTTGTTCTTTATCTACAGTGGCCGCTGATCCTAAGAGAACATGGCCTTGTAATATGTACAACCCATTTGGATGTTTTCTCTTCGGTACAACTATAGGCCCCCTCATCACCATTAAGAGTTCTACTCTCTGACTTAAAGTAATAACCATTTGAATCAAGCATGCCTAATGAGATTAGGTTTCTTCTAAGTTCAGGAACCAATCTCACATTATCCAAAACCTTTCTAGATCCATCCCACATCTTGAAACTAACTTTTTTTAAGACCTATGATTTTGCAAGAATGGTCATTTTCCATAAGTAACTTCCCTCCATTAATTGGCTTAAAATCATAACCATTGAGAAAGCTATCACTACAATTTTGATCTTTTATAGCACATAAGCATAGCATTCTAAAAAAAATGTTACCATTTTTTCATTCTTTAAAAATGTTAAATAAAAAAAAATAGGAACTTAACCAAAAAATTATATTTTTATGTCATTTCTCAATTGTATAAATTAGTCTCAGTATTTTATTAAGTCGAATTTCTAATTCAAATATTTGAAAAAGAAAAAGAGAGAGAAATCCAAAAAACATTTCAGATCTTGGCGCCTAAATTTGAAGCCAAAAATTTTGCCTCTAAAGTCTAAGCCCAATTTTCTTCAGATTTGAACGACAACCCATACCCAAACTCAATTCCCAAATCTAGTGTGATATTCTAAATTTCTTATGACATTTTTACAAAATTAAATAATCAATAATAACATGATTCTATACCATTTATGTTAAAGTTAAATGTATTCTTACTTATTGAGTTGAAAATTCTGAATAATTGTATTATAATTGTTTTTGTGAATATTGACTAATGTCTACAAAGTAAAATTTTGCAGTAAAATATTCGGAGGAAGCTCAATGGTATAAATTTAACTTGGATTAAATTAATTACTCTTACAAACCATTTGATATTTTAATTAATTAGAAAATATTTTATTAAATGAAGTGTTTAATTTCAATTAATTGTGTGGTGAAATTTTTGAGATATTGTTGTTTTTCTATGTACAATTGTTTAGATACACTATTTATTTATTTTTAGATGCAATCAAAGAGTCTAGTTTATAATTTTTTTTAATTATACTTGCACATTTAGACTTATATTATAATAACTGTGTGCAAATAATTGTTTTGTACAATTATAACTTGTATTTTAAATTATTGTGTGACTTATAAACAAAACATATAATATTAATTAAGAGCGCAGGCACCGACTTCGTAAGTCGGCAAATTAGAGGGCATATATTACACTACTAACTTTTCTTTAGAACTATACTCTACTCTTCCACTGATTATTCATAGACTCATAGTTAGAACACTTGCTCCCTTCTTTATCAAGGTTTGTTTTTATGTCTTTATTCTCCACTTTTATTTAAGTTTGAAAATTGCACTCCAATTACTCATATATGTAACTAAGGAGTTTATACACTTACGATCTCTTATTTCAAGAACTTGCTCATTTCAAGATAGAACTAGTTACTTATTCCAATTACTATTTGTGTATTTATGGTATAGAAATTTATTTAATTATGATTACCATAGGCAAACATTTGTTTATTTCCATGATAGATATTTATATGTAAATTACATATAATGGACATCACATGTTTGATACTTTGGTTCCTTTGCTTAATTGATCTAGTCTGTGCTAGTCAAACTAAATTATTCTTGTTGTCTATTCTTGTTGTTTGTTGTAAATTAGTTAATAGTTAGATATGACAATAATGATGGTTCCAATCAGATTAGTTGGTCACTTTTAGTGATAGCACATAGTTCTTTATTTTCTTTAAGCCTTAAATATTTGTATTAATGTATATACTACCACGTCTAATATTAAGATTTAAAAAAAAAAAAAAAAGGAAGTAGGTTCTCAATTGACACCATTATTTGTGTTTTGTTTGATTATCTTTGGGGACAATCTTAGAAGAATAAATTTCAATTTTTGTGTTGATTTGTGTTTTTTTTTTTTTTTTTGAGAAAGAAAGTAAGATTGGTGATTGGAAATTTTTAGGCACGTGTCCTTTGTACCTTGAGCTACGAGAGTATTTCACAAGCAGAAACTTAAAACCTCGAAAGCGAGGTAAGTAATGTTACAACTGCAATGTAAGAATTATTTATTTCTATAAACCTGTGTAATACTTGAATTATATGAAAAATTTGTATCTGTTATTCTATTATGCCTGAAGCATAAATATCCATATTTTTTGTTATGACATACATGAAGCATGATTTTGAACATGCGGTGTATTTATATTGCCTGACGAGTATTGATGAATAGGGTGTAGTGGGCCACTGCCCAAATATTTGGTTCCTTCGGAGACATTTTCTAGTTCCTCTTAGGATATTATTAGGTTCCTTCGAGGACATTATTTAGTTCCTTCAATCGGAAGCACTCTAATAGCAGTATAGGGAGGACTTCAATTGTACACAGAAGAGTTTGAGATGTATCTAGAACTCAAGATCTCCATATAACGGTTTATGATTAGTTACTAATTATTAGTTATTTGAGTAGCTCAGTATGCGATTCACAGTCTTATCAAGTAAAACAATATATACTGAGATCCCAATCATACAAATATTTGTTTTCTGGTATACGTACGTTGCATTTGCACTCGTTACTTATTGAGTTCCATATTTATATGTATTTTGACATTACAGATGATACGGTTGATACGGGAGTTTAGAGGAAGAGTGCCGACTTTTCGACCGCGACTTATGTATATAAATATTTTTGATGCTATGGTTTTCTGGCAGACGATTTTGTACTTATTTTATATGTATGTGTATTATGTATTTTTTATGAGAGGTCCACTTTATGAGTATTATATATGTATATATTGGAGTATATATAATTATGAGTATAATTTTTTTTTTCATCCAAGAAGTTTAAAAATTTTAAATTTTCTTCAATTTTATTAATTCTAAATCAAGTAACTTCTCCCGATTTCACTAAATATTTATACAAACATACACGTCTAGAATTGAGGGATGTTTCATCTAGAATCCCAGATTGAAGAATTCCAAGTCCTAAATNTATATAGACTATATTTGATAATCGGCACGAAAAACTATATCTAACGGTTTAAATTTTGTTTCGTTTTACGTAACACTTTAGATAACTAATTTGAATTTGTTAAAGGTATTCCAAGTAACGAGTAGTAATTAATATATATATATATATATGAGAAAACTAGAAAAATTTTGCTTTTCCTTTAAAAAGTATTTGGTTGATATATGAAACTTTTTGTGTTTATAAAGCTGGCTATCCAAGCATTCTCAAGCCGTATTCATTTAAAAGTACGTTTACTATGCGTAGACTCATCATTCTTTTATTTTCAAAAACCACAAATTCAAATTATGGGATTGCCAGTTTTATTTTCCAAGAGGTTAATTAGTACGTACGTTTCTATACTTTTGAAAAACAAAGTAATTATCCCAAATACATTCTCAATAACAATTGGGAAAAAAAGATCAAGATTTTCTATCTCAATTCAACTTAGGAAGATCAAATTTATGTAGAGTAAAATAGTGAATCTATGAAAATTGGTAATAGGTATTTTGCTTTTAACAGATTTAGCCTTACGTGTCGTAATACATGACCAGCTCACTTATTAGACAAATAGCTGGATAATTGGATGTTTATCCTCAATGATATCAATTAAAAAAAAAGATTATTTAAAAATCTACAAATTATAAATTTCTAGTAATAATACCCAGGAAGTGTGTGTTGAGCGGTGTCCGTCCCACGTGGAGCTAATGCATGGACTCACATCAATTAGACAAATCCTAGCTACTATTATTATACTAGAAGAGAATCCAAAAGGATTCTTTACTAAAGGACTTATGCCCCTATAATATTTATATATAATATTGGATGACATAAAAAGAAGTCTTAGTGCCGTGTGTGGCTTTGTGTACTCCGTGTAGGATTCTAAGATATCCTATAGTATACGTGACTATATATACTAGAACTTTTAGGCTATGAGAAACAGTGAGAGCTTGAGAGAGAGAGAAAGAAGTGTAAGGTATTTGGCGTGAGCATAATTTAACGGTCATTTTCATCCAATTTACACCGGATTGTCAACTGTAGTTTAGGCTACAGATCAGTTCAGGTTTTGTTTCTTCTCTTGTTTTGCTTTTACTTTAATGAAATCCATTTAAAGGATAATTATGGAGAAAGTTGCAGTAGCGAAGACAGGCCCTAGTCTAAATGAAGATGTGGTTATTATTATTCTTTCAAAGCTTCCTGTGAAATCACTCATACGATTCAAATGCGTATGCAAATCTTGGTACTCTCTCATACAGAGCCCTTTTTTCATCACAACACATCTTAATAGCAATAAGGTTCACCACAGAGACTATCTTGGTCTTCTTATGAATGACGGAGTCATTACTTCAAGACAGTACCTTATATCTTTTTTCTCTTATAATCCGATAAAATTTGATATGATGAAATTTTCTTCAAAACTAATTCTACCATTCAAATGTCCGCGTATTATCGGGTCTTGCAATGGGTTGTTGTGTATGGTTACGGAGACATTTGAATATTATGTTCTAAACCCAGCCACTAGAGAATTCAAGACACTAGAGCAACACGAGCACTGGGAAAATCTTTGTTATGGGTTTGGTTTTGATCCAAAGGCTAATGACTACAAGTTGGTGCGCTTTACAGTTGGTAAAACCGAGGTATTGACACTGAAAAGCAACTCTTGGCGACCAATAATAGTAATGAGTGACGAGGACCATAGTACTAGTGTCATGAAAGGAGTACGTCTTGTTGAATATTGGAGCAAGGCAGTGTTGAACAACGCACTTCATTGGGTTGGAGAATCATCGGTTCGCAAGCGAAAGTACTAAATCATCGCATTTGATCTCATCCATGAAAAATTTAGGGACATGAATGTTCCAGGATCATGTCATGATCAAGATCTTCACTTCCAAAATTATTATTCCTCTACGTTCCAAGACTGCCTTTCCTTGTGTATTGCAAGTGCAAGAAGTGATATACGCATTAGCGTTGAAGTGTGGGTGATGAAAGAATATGGTGTTGAGAGATCATGGGTTAAGCAATATTTTATTCCCACTTCAAATGAATTTTATCCGATCATGCGAAGGTTTGAGCATATTGGAGTACCAATGTTTTCTCAACTTTCGTGGAGCATAGAAGACCTAATGTTCAATGCGTGTACCGTCTCAACGAAGGAGTTCATTGCTGAGAGTTTCACGTTTCTACTTCAATTTTTTAGTTTTGTCTTTAATTATAGGGAGAGTCTCGTTCCAATTGACCGAAAAGATGATCAATTCCTTTAGGCTGGTGGCTGTTTAAATGCATAACGACCACATTTTGGTAGTTTTCGTTTTTAGATTATTTAGTCAGATTATATGTTTTGCAGTAATGATTAATATCTGTTCAAACGTTATAAATAATGTTGTTTTTACCTTTTTTTTTTCCTCTGAAAGAATCTAATTATTAAATGAATTCTTTTTTCTTTGAATTTTTTTTCCAATTTGGTTAATTCTTTGTTATCATATTACTTCAATTTATATATTAAATTTTGATCTACCCTCCGTCTAATTTCTCCACATCTTTTTTTAGTAATTTTTATTTATGAGTGAATCTATTGGCATTTTTTTTTCCTTCTTCTCATCCTCTCAATTATTGCTAATATCTAAAAAATTAAAATATACTTATATAAAATGATATAAATATGTATAAATAACATTAAATAAGTAGAATATTCTTTCTTAACTAGATTATTTTTAATATTCAAAAAGAATCTTAATAATCTAAATACTTTAGGTTAAATGAATTTTATATAGAGTTAGATTAACGTATTATAAATTCAAAATTTTATTTATTTTTTTCTTTAAAGCCTTAAAAGATGATTCAAGAATTTTGATTTTCTTTCTCTAATTCTCAAAAACTAAAATCTCAAAAACTAAAAATGATTCAAGAACTCTAACTCTTATTCTCTCTAATGTTCAAGAACTCTAAAAAACAAATTCAAGACTTCCTCGGCCTTGAGATCTCAAGAACCCTAAAAATAATTCAAGAACTTTCTCTCTAATTCTCAATCTCTGAAACCCAAAAAATTATTCAAGAATTTAGTGGGATGATCAAAGTAAAATATTGCAGAAGAAGACGACAAAGGAATAAAAGATTTTTCAAAAGGGGTAGGAAATGACATTTCGTTTGAATTTTTCGTTGATGATCAATTTTAGAATATGAAACTTTTAAAGGGAGAGGTCTATTTAGAAGATGTGGTAGGGAAAGTAAAACAAAAAACAAAAAAAAAGAGGGGTCACAATATAGGAGGTGGTACCTTAGGAGAACCCCATAAGTCAGAATATATGTACTCTGAATTCTTTTAGTTTTATGAGTTGCTGTAGAGAACTTGAGTCGATGAGCCTTACCCAGTACACATGTCTCACAGAAGTCCAGCGTACTTATCTTCTTAGGGTCTAAAATGCCTTGTCTGCATAGCTCTTTTAGTCCTCTCATACAGATATGCTGTAAAAACCCGGAATTTTTTAGGGTAATTTGGACAATTTACCAATTTTCCGGATAAAATATTGTGGGGACTAATTTGCAAAAGTTTTGCTCAGATGGACTAAATTGCAAATTTTGGGGGACCAGATTGATAGAGATTTGAAATTTTGGGGACTTATGTGCAATTTTTTAAAAAAAAAATTGCACAGCCCAATAAAAGGGGGCCACGTGCCTACTTTTTCTTTCACCTCTCTCTCTCTTCTCTCTCCTCCCTC
>JXTB01000192.1:191666-212410 GCA_002914805.1 Parasponia andersonii | reverse complement strand
ATATATATATATATATATATATATATACATATATATTAGGTTGGAATAAATGCTCTGGAGGAGCGACTCTCTGTTCTTGATTCTTAGACACATCAATAAAATTGCTTTTTCATTGTAAAATAGCACTTAGAGTTGCTAAGTTAGGGTGTTGTCGATTTAGTTCCCTTCCTACTGATGTCTTATGTGATAATCAATTGGTTTATTATAGAGGCAAGCATCTTATTAATTTTCTGTCGATATTAAAGTTTCTTTCTCTCTCCAACATGGAAAGTTGCAAACTTGGTATACTCCAGTTAGCTCTGAGATCCTTAATGATCCTTACTTTCTTGTTATATATTGTGATAAGCCTCATTATTTGTACAATTTTGGCTAGTGAGGTTTTTATAATTTTTGATCGTCAATTGAACTGCATGTGTTAAAAGTATCTGTAAGTAGAAACCATAGTATATAATTGTTCTTCCTTTCCAAAAAAAAAATAAAAAAACGACAGAGAAGTATTGTCACTGTTCCTATCGGAAGGACCTAGAATGAAGGATAGGCAGCCTTACGAATATTTTGGCTAAAAGCAGTGGAGTCTCAAGGCCTTTTCACCCTTCGGATTGAAATAGGTAAAGTTGGTTTTGTATGAGTTTATGGTTCAAAGATATTTTCGAATTTTTGAACTCGTTCATTGTTCTTTGCTTATATTTTAAGAATCTACTACACAAGGAGCAAATTGAGCATCCTAAGGAAGATATATATATATATATATATATTTATACCCTTTGTATAATATTTTTGCTTATTATGGTAGTTGGTAGATCCGTTCATTCTAAGTGTAGAAGATATCAAGTTCACAAACTGTTGAAGTGTACAACTTGGGTACATCTGAGAAACTTTATTGCAATTTTTTTTTTTTTTTGGCAATAGGCTGTTTGTTGCTTATCATGCTAATCATTAAAGAGATGCTTAACTTGAAGTGTTTGAATGGAGGAGAAATATCTTATCTTTTTTGCCTGGGGCACTTCCAAAGCTGCTTCCTTATTAAATTATCAAAACAGAAAATACCTTGCTAACAAATAGCAATTCCAAGTAGTGTATCACAAAGTTATTTGTCTAATGTCAACTACTTTTATTAACTTTTGATGGCGTAGGAAATTTGAATTTCAGTTGAGATTTCAAGAATTTATGGAGTTGGTACTAGCTGAAAATAACCTACTAATCTTTGCATAAGCTAGGAAGTACTTTGCACCATGAGGTTCTCATATGAAATAATTGCAACGGGCCTTTTAAACACTAGAATATAAGAGTACTACTTAATGCACTACATACAAGAAGACCTTTCTAGCTGGTCTAAAAAGTGCTTCTATGCTTTACTTCAATAAATGTGTCACTTTTGTGATTCAGCAACATTATAAGTCCTTGTGGCCTTTTTCTCCTGTTCTAGATAACTACTCTTTTTTATTTTGGTAGACAAATAGATGGACATAGAAACAAAAGTTAGAGTATTTCTTTTGGATAGTTTGCATTTTAAAATCTTTAGCATGCCTTAATGTAATTTGGTCTTGTACAGCTGTATTTAGTTCTTGAACAGGGGAAATTTTAAGGTTATATCTTATACTACATTTTGTCTTTCTTTTAATTATCTGGGCAGTGGTAATTTTCCTAGATTTGGTCTTTGATTTTGATGGATCCACTTGAGTGTGTTGGAGTTCAATCCTAAGCAGACATAGAGATGTCTACATAGTCCCTTATTGTTTCTAACTCTTACCCACTTTTAATTCCACTGGTCCCTGTTTGATTTTTTGAGAAATAAAGAGGACAGAAAGGAAATAAAATGGGTTTGATTGTCTCGCTTTGGTTTGGCAAATTTAAGAAAATAAGGGTATATGCTTTGTGTTGTGATTTTTCTTGGTTTATTGGGATTTCAAGTAAAGGGACTTCCATGTTCTATTGAAGTATTTTGAGGGGGTGAAGTGCTTGCTATAAATGACATTTTTACTGCATTTATTCCAAAAACGTATATGAAGTAAACAACAAGAACATTCTAGGGTTGTAAAAAGCTAGCAGATAAACATTTTATGAATTTATTGTACTTAATTCTTGATAAGAAATTCAATTGTTTGTAAAAGCTTATATCTTTAATAGATACAGTGCATGTACTTAGCCAAGAGAAAGAAATCATCTTAATTAGATGATGAATATAGGAAATTTTTTTTTTTTTTTGAAAAAGATGTAGTTGGTTTTATGTACTTGGTATCAGATTATGCTAAAATATTACTCGTACTTTAAATTCCATTTCTTAAAGAAAAATGTTACTTGAACGAAGTTTGCTTATCGTATTGGTATTATTCTATTAATTGTCTCTTCTCTTAGACAAATTGTCCTCTGACTTGCATATGATACTGATGGTTTGTTGTGTGTACTGAATGGGACTCATCAATCATTGTTGCTTTCGATAAAATCTTAGAGATACGTGACTGAGAGTAATCATTATATGTTCTTTTTGATCCGATTGTGATTCTTTTTTCTTAGTAGGTTTACTATATCTTCTTGTCGTAGCATTAATTATACTTGTCCAATACCTTCTCACATGCTTCTAATTCACTTGTGACGATTCTTTGTTGCTAATTTCAAGCTAGGCTAAGCAGGGGATTAAGTTGTTTCCTGGTGTTTTGAGAAGAGAAGGGAGAAATGTGTCGTTTCTCACACTTTCTCTAAGGAAAGGAATGTTAGTTGCTTCAGCTGCAGTTGGGAACATTGGAGTTGAACAAGAAACCACATCTCGGTTATACTCTTTGCTAGATAACAAGGTTGAACAACTAAGCTTTATTAAATCAAATGTTGAATTTCTTCTTTTTTAAAATTGATTTTCCAAGTGTTTGTTTAATTGAATTTGTGTTTACCTATATTGCTTATCGATCATAGGTTGACCATAGTGTTTATGTTACTCCTGTCTGGAAGTAACAAAATTCACACTCGTTGTAGTTAACTATATCAACCTGTGTTCAAGGTTTATGCATTTAGACAGAAAAAGATGAAGGAAAATTTGAAGCAGATTTGATTACATATATAGCATTTTAAGATGGGGAAATTTCTGTCATTATTATAGTTTTTAGCTTACTCGTTTATCTCTATAATTTGAAGTTATTTTCTATATAACGTCGTTTCTCTCTAGTATATATATATATACATAATTGAATGAGAGTTACTATTTTGTGCATGTAATATAGATATGAGTTGCCTGTTGATTTATTCCTTATTATTTCTGTTTCCTACTCCTATATTATCTTACTCTGTGTTTTTATTCGATTATAGCATAAGTATTATGTATTGGTGAGTATTTTGCCAAAGATTTCAATATTCGTGGAAAGCTTTTGTGAGAAATTTTGATAATTCTTTTTTGGACTTTTGCGTTACTTTTGATTGGAGATGATATTATGTACTCTTGAAAGTGTTTGAACCGTTTACGTAACACTATGTAGTTGGAATGTAGTGAATCTTTATTATGTTATATAAAAGTACTTAAATATTCTTGAATTTTCTCATTTAAAACATTCTTTTAATACTACTAAAAGTTATTTATGAAATAGTTCATATATCTAAAGCATTAGACGAAAGCTATTGAAAAAAAAAAATTATAACATTCAAAAAGAGCTACTAAAGATAAATAAAAGTGGGCAAAAAAAACTATAAAAGTACTTCTATAGCTGGTAAAAAAAGCTATTAAAAAGTTTTTAGGGCTCTCAAAAAAGGCTATAAAATCATTTATTTAGCATTCTTAGAATGCTATTAAAAAGTTTCCACATTACTTTAATATGCTAGAAAATAACTTATAATAGCATACTCAATAGCATTTAGTAAATGCTATGAAAGAGGGGGACTTTTAATAGCAGGTGTGTGGTGTTAGCGTGCGCTTAAATACTGTGAAAACCTCTTCATAGCATTCTTTGCCAACTATAAGAAGATTTTTTTGTTGTAGTGCATCTAGGCCAAGCCGCGAATGCCTGCAAGAATCTGTTGTTACCAATAAAGAAAGTTGCTACCTGAAAGGCGGACTGAGATAGCATGATTTGTGGGGTTGATAATGAGAATAGTATAGAGAACGGCTAGAAACGGCTAGACTTTGGATGGGAGCCTCAGGTGGGGTAATATTGGTGGGGTGTGATGAACCCTCGGAGGTAGCCATTGATAAAAGGCTAAGGTTAGAACCTGGCAGCTCTGGAACCAAGTAAAGAAAAATACAAAACTGCTTTTTCTGGATAAATGATATTGTATTGATTCAAATACACCACAGCAGAACAGTGTAACAAAGAGGACGAATCGGCATCTTGCAGAGACATGTCGAAGCATGCTGCATGCGAAGAATGTGCCAGGAAAATTTTGGGCCGAATGTATGAAGACAAGACAACGACTCATGTAATCAACAGACTTCCATAGGCAAAGCTGGGGTTCGTCTCACCCTTTGAGAAACTATGGGGTACTAAACCTGCAGTTGGCCATTTTTGAGTTTTTGGTTGTGTTTGCTATATATTTGTGCCTAGTCATTTACATAGTAGTAAGATCAACAAAAAGGCGATCTGATATATCTTTGTTGGATACGACAACCAAAGGAAAGGGTAGAGATGTTACGAGTCGACTAATGATTGGTGCTATACTTCAAGAAATGTGGTGTTCAATGAAGCATCATCATGGTGGTTGCCACAGAAGGATGAGCTACCAGACTCGAAAGAATAAGAAGATAGAATACAACAAAAGTTGGGAGAGCAGATTGCTGAGATACGATCGAGCCTTGAAGCAACTAAAGAAGAACCAAGTAACGACTATGATCTCAAGCACAAAGCAACTCAGAGTCCCTGGAAAACAGGTATTCATCAGAGATCAGCGGAAGATGTTATACCAAATCAAGAAGAAGTCTACCGTCACAACTTCGAAGGTCAACCAGAATACGAAGGTCGAATCCCAAATATGCTAATGCAGCTGTAACAAAACAAAATAGTCTAAAAGTGCCTGATACATATGAAGAAGCATTTCAAAACTCTCAATGGATACAAGCTATAAAAGAAAAAATTAATGCACTGGAAAATAATCAAACTTAGGAGTTGAGACCAAAGCCAGTAGATGTAAAACTCATTTCTTGCAAATAGGTTTACAAGATCAAAACACGTCCTGATGGATCGATTGAGAGATACAAGGCTCGATTAGTAGCTCGTGGCTTTTCTCAGCAGTATGGGTTGGATTACGATGAAACGTACAGCAGTGCGAGTCTTGTTAGCACTTGCTACAAGTAAAGATCGTTGGTTATGGTAGATGGATGTGAAGAATACCTTTTTGCATAAAGAACTTGATCGAGAAATTTATATGATCCAACAGAAGAGTTTCGAGGATAAAATTCATCCTGAATACGTCTGCAAACTGAAAAGGCATTATATGGATTGAAGCAAGCTCTGAGAGCATGTATGATAAGATAGTTGAATTCTTGATGAAAAGTGGATATTCAATGGCTCATACAAACTCTAGTCTATTTGTGAAAGTGAAAAAAGAAGAGATAGCAATTGTGCTGGTATATGTGTATGATCTTATCATCACTAGAGATGATGAAATAAAAGTTCGTCAAACAAAAGAGAACTTGTCTGTCCGCTTTCAAATAAAAGAGCTTGGAGAACTTAAACACTTCCTTGGATTGGAAGTTGATCGCACAAAGGAAGGTTTATTTCTCTGCCGACAGAAATATGCAAAGGATTTGTTGCAAAAATTTAGGATACCTAATTGCAAGCCCATCTCAACACCTATGGAAGTCAACGCCAAGCTATGTGCACATAAAGGCAAAGACTTAGGAGATAGGATGATGTATCGACAACTAGTGGGTAGTCTAATCTACCTTACACTGACTCGGCCAGATATTTCTTATGCAGTTGGAGTAGTAAGCCGATATATACAATATCCCAAAGAGACTCACTTAAGCAGATCGGCAGATACTTCGGTATGTTAAAGATACAATGGACTATGGTCTTCTCTATAAGAAAGGTGATGAGTGCAAGTTAATTGGCTATTGTGATGCCGATTATGCAGTGGATCATAATACAAGACAATCAACTACTGGATATGTTTTTAAGCTTGGAGATGGGACCATATCTTGGTGCAGTAAGAGACAACCAACAGTATCATTATCAACAACAGAAGCTGAGTATAGAGCAGCAGCGATGGCGGCTTAGGAAAGCACATGGCTAGTACAGCTAATGAAAGACTTGCACCAATCCACAGACTATGTGATACCACTCTATTGCGACAATCAGTCTGCAATTCATCTGGCAGAGAATCCGGCGTTTCATGCACGAACTAAACATGTTGAATTTCTTTATCATTTTCTCAGAGAGAGAGTTTTATAAGAGGAACTTGAGATGCGCCAAGTGAGAACTAAAGATCAAGTAGCAAATCTGTTTACTAAAGGACTCGGCACTACTACATTTCAGAAATTCAAAGAGCAACTTAACATGAATCGAAGAGTTTGACAAGTCGGTGTTTAGGAGGAGTGTTAAAAACCAACACCTTCTCTTGCGATGACTCTAGAATAATTAATTGAGATGAGCTGCTCAATATTATACTCGTGGCCCATCCTACAAATATCTAGAGTTTTATATACATTATAATGATTGTAGATGTCTCAACAATGCCACAACTTGGAAAATGGCCAACTTACATTACTTGGACTTGTCTCTTATACTAACCGACAATATGCTAGAATTTTCTAGCTATTATAAGTCGGTGGACAACAACCGACTAGTGTACCTATATAAAGAGACCCGTGGTCTCGACGAAGTAAGTGAGAAAGTGTGTAGTGCACAGGTGAGCAATAAGTGCAAATCAGTGAGTGCGCAAGTGATGGAGTGAATGTGAGGTGTGTGAGCGCGCCTTAGTATATATATATATGCACTAATTCAGTAAAGATATCAATTTGGCTAATAAAAATTTAGCATGTATATTTTTTTTATTGTAAAAAATAAGAGAAAAAAAGAACATTAATGTTGTACGTCTTTCTATGTATTTTATTATAGTCATTTAATCATCCGATAAAAAAAAATATCTACCTATAGATAAAAAAAATACATATTGGATTAGCAACCTCTATATATATATATATATATAAAAGTGTGTGTCTATGTGAGGTAAAGCAAAGTGAAGTGTTAGTAAAGTAAAAAGTGTTAGTGCTCGGTGTATAACTTGTGGTTTTTGTTAAGAGTATATCAAATTTTGGTGTAATTATTTTTTTCCTATAATAAAAGTAATTACATTATTTTTACCACAGTTTGTGTGTAACATGCAAGGTATCAATACATGATTGGCCAAGTTTTCCTTGTTGGCTAAGAGTATATTTGGTAGGATTTGAGATATGTCTCCCTAAGCTCCTCCTAGTTAAGGGTTTTTGAGGGGTTTGACACCTCAGCAAATATATTGAAATTAATACAAACGAAATAGGATATATATATATAATAATACATCATTCATTAAAATTTTTTAGGAAAAAAAAAAAAAGAATTATATGTAGTATTTTCAACAACTCAGCAACGACCATAAAAGAAATAGCTGACCTGACCTTCGCTTCCTTTATATTCAAAGCTCATATAGTAATTTGTTCATAACATATGAGCCAAACTTTGAGACTTTACAAAAACAGAGAAAGAAAACCCCATTTGATATCCTCCAAGAAATTGGCTATGGCGGATCAGTTTGTTTCCACCATCGACAAATATGTTAGAGACATCAGAGAATTGCAGAGTATGATTGAGGACAATTTAATAGATCTGAAGACCAATTTTGGCACTCGGATCAGTGTGTTTGATTGTTTGAGTAGTAGTTTTTGGAAGATGAGACGGTCAAATCTGGTTTGGTGCAATTTAGTTTGTATGTTGTTTTTTCTGTGTCCTTCAAGAGAGAGAACCAATACCGAGTTTTTATGTTACTACTTTTTTGCTTAATGGTTTAACGCTTCCTTACTATTTGCCCTTATTTTCTAGCAAAAGTTTCTTAAAAAATCTACTCATGTTTTCCAAAAGGTCATGTTGTTACAAGTACTTCACTGAATTTTCAAATTGATATGTTAGGCAATACCAGAAAACCGAGTTAATAGCACTCAAGTTGAATTTGCTTGTTACAAGGCCATGTTGTTTTGAGCATTAAATCATCTAACTAAATTATAAGACTACCGTTAAACTTTTACTGAGCTTGCTTGTATGTTTTACTCTTTGTTAATGATTTAACATTTCATTAAAATATGCTTAACTATTCTACAGCAGTTTCTCAAAGTGTCCTGTTGACTGCTTGACTGAATTTTCAAGTTAATATGGTAGCCAATACAAGAAAACAGACTTAATATTACTTACGCTCATTATGTTGCTCTACCAAATTATGAAACCCAACGTTGAGGCCTGCAATCTGAATTTCATATTGAATAACAAGTAAAGGAGCAAAGACTTACCGCTTCCCCTACTAAGACAATCACCCATACTTTTACTAGTGGATTGAGTTATAAGACATGCTCTAAATAAATGTATATGTAAGGAGACAGCTTACTTGTAGCTTAAGTAATACTGAACTAACTCTCCCTAATTGTCAAATTTACTTGTTTTGATCAGTTGTAATTTGAGTCATATTAATTCCATCAGAATATTATAAATTGTCCAGAGTCCAAAATCAATCAATTAAAGTCTTACATAGTAATCAAAACGTTACGAATATATTGCAGTCTCTCATTACGTATCTAGCTTCTTTTTTTTTTTTTTTTTGCTCAGAATTGTGCATTAATATAAAGCACGATGACGCTTTTCCATTATTTCTGCAAACTAAAAGTCTCTCATCATAGCTTCCGACCTTAAATCTAGATTAGACTTATATGAATTAGCATGTAACACAGACGCCATATATCATGTAGAGTTGATATTCCACTATAACTTGATCAGTGTGTGAATTTGTTTAACTGAATAAGACTTCTTCTCATTTTCATCCTCATTACAATGATCTAAATTTGTACGATTGCCAATCCCGCAGGCATTATAGGTATTCTTGTTTTGTTTTCGCCGTTAAATCATCGTCTAACGGTAATCCAACGACTATAATGATGTACGTGAAAAAACATATATTACTAATGTTATTTTTTTCTCTTATTTTTTACTATAAAAAAATATATGATAAATTTTAATCGGTCAAAATGATATTTATACATAAATTAAAAAAAATACCTAAAAATTGATGCCCTATATATAATATATATATATATATATATATTTGTAATCATGCACTGCAACTTCCTTTTTTTATTTTTGCTGGATAATCAAATCATGGGCTTCCCATTTAAAAAAAGAAAAGAAAAATATTAAATCACTAAAGATCGAAGCCTAAAACAATATCTAAAGTAGTATATTGAGCAAAAAAATAAAAATGAAATAATATATATTTTTCTCAGATACTTCAATTATGGTAGATCTAATAGCTAATTTATAGCCATATATATATATATATATATATATATATATATATATATATATATCTAAATTAGCGTAGCACAAATTAAAGACTAAACCGTCATGACAAATTTTCCTTTTTTCGAACAAATCTTTATACTAAATCATTATTCTATTCTTTGAACTATGAAGTGACTCTACATTACACCACTCCATAATTCCTCAACTTGCAACACCAGTAAGGCTTTTGGTCATATAGAAACCCCGAAGTAAATAGAAGTTTCACAGGAAGATTCTATTAGAAAGGTGCATGCTAATTCAAAAAAAAAAAAAAAAAAGGTGGTGCATACAACTTCAATTGGTCAAACAAACCACGTGGATAGCCAATGTGTATGACCATATTAATGGTTAATGGAATAGCATCTTTATGGTCCCCCTTAATCCTCATAAACATATTATGAAATACTTGGACAATAAAAGAATAATAATGATAATAACAATAAGAATAATTGTGATTCCAAATAATAATAATAATAATAACACTATGATACATGTACAATGAGATAAAGAAAATTACAAAATATCTCTGAATTTTAGCAAAATGTGTTAGAAATAATAAAAGTATATTTTGTCTTAGGCAACAAAAATATATATTCTTAAATTAATAAATCAAAACAAATTCCACCTTAGTCAAAAATAGATATATAAAAAGACAAGACCAACTTTATTCTAAACATGTAACCAAACAAAAACGGAATGAAAATAACAACTGCAGGGTAGTGAAAGAAAAAAATTTATATGATCAAGAAAAGAATTATATACTTTATGATGTACCTTTATTCACATTTGATTTTCTCAAGAAATATAAAACTAGAATATTGGTAGGTGGTTTTCACCAACTACCGGAGGCTATGAAACATTTCCATTAACTGCTAAAGAAAGATCCAATCTGACCCTTCAAACCATTGACTAATCTAATCTGTAAAGTCTTTTCTTTTTTTTTTTTTCCCCCAAAATAATTATATTTGATTTATATCATTTTACTAATTCCGGTCCAAACAACCTAAAATTGTGAAAACTTTGTCATATTCCAATTATATGTTTGACAAAAAATGACGATTTTAGTGGTTTAAGGAAGGGCGTAATAAACATTTGTAATAGTTTGAAGGGTACAAACAACGGGATGTTCAGCATAATTCGAGGGTAAAACATAAAATAAAATTTTCTTACAATATACTAACATCATGGCTTTAGGGTGGTTAAAGTGAAATATTGAAGAAAATGAGGGGCCAAACTACAAAAAGATGAAGTTAAAGTATATGAGAGTGGCAGGGAGAGACCAAAGCCGGGATATGGGTTACAGATAATAGTCAGATATGTAAGATAGAAATAGAATGCGCCGGTAATGTTGGGGTTATAGGTAAAGATCCGGTGTGGCACATCCTAGGTTACCATCTTGTGGCTGGTTTCAAAGTCTTTTTCCTCTTCTTCTTCTTCTTCTTCTTCCAATCAAAACGACATCGTTCAGCAACCAACACTATCATCATCATCATCACTAGCTGGAGCTGCGGATGAGAAGTAGAAGCTGAAGTTCGTGGCCAGAGAGGTTGATCACGGTGCTTTGAAGCCCATAAGAGTACCCCAGAGGACCAATCACAGAGTCGCCTTCATGGAGCCTCATGAGGTCAGTCCTCACCCGAACCAAACCCAACCCAAGTGATTCTTTCTGTAAACGATAAGGGATAAGGTCCACAATTTGAGAATTTTGGATGCAATGTAATAAAGTTGCGTCTTTTTCCTCAACTGATTACCATACACACACACCCTACTTTTTTTGTTTCTTTTATAATGTCAAAGTTGAAATTTTTAATGAGTTTTATGGCCTCCCTATATATATATATATATATATTCACATATATTGTATTCGACTTTTCATTTCTTAAAATTATTGAGTACGGTATTTCATTTCCGTATGGTGATGATGATCATTGATTCTTTAAAAGAATTCATTTTGACACATTCAAACTCATATATATATATACACATATATATATATATATATAATATGCTTGTATGAATAGGTAAATAGATGGTTTTGTTGATCGATTCATATATTTTGGTGGGTCAGCTGGCGAGTGGTGGCGCCCCAAGGAGCTTCTCCCTTCAGGGTCTCTTTGTAATCACAGAAACAACGAGGTCCTTTATATATTCTTTCCCTTAAAAAGGATTAAAGATTCATTTTTCCTTTTTTTGTTGTTTTCTTTTTGGGTTTTTCTTAGTTTTTTTTTTTTTTTTTTTTTTTTTTGCTGCTGTTCGCCTTTACTTATTGTTTTGCTTGTTGGGTATGTGTATTTTTTTTTCATTTTGGGGTTTTAATACTTTGCTGTATGATATGAGGCTTTGAGTCCATGAAAGATGGTTATTTGGAGCTAGAGTTTTGTACTCGTATTGATTATATGATCTATTTTGACCATTTTTGGCTTTGGAATGTCAAAAATGAAGTAAAATGTAGTTAAATAAGGGGATGATTAAATGGTCCCATTAGCATAAATTACTACTTCTTAAGTCAATAATGATTGTAAATGAGGTATTTATTAGTGTGGTCGTGCATATTCTATTCTATTTAAGTTTGTGATTCTGTCTTCAATTTCACTCTTTTATTAGTTTGCCTGTTCTAGTTTTATTTTCCCTGTATAAGTCTTATGGAAGTGCACTTTTTTTCTTGGAAGATCCTTGAAATCTTTGCATTTATGGGACATGCCTCTGGGGGGAAAAAGAAAATTAGGCTTTGTGACACTTTCATATTAAATTTTAAATGTGGTCCGATGATTGATTTCAAAGTTGATGTAGTATTGTGCTTCCTGCCCCACCCTCTTAGTTTTTACTCATTATAAGAGTTTACTAATTAAAACTTCGTTTAATTCAGACTATGCTTGACAAAGAATTTTTCACAGAATATGGGGAAGCAAGTCAGTATGATATTCAAGAAGTGGTTGGCAAAGGTAGCTATGGTGTTGTTGCTTCTGCTATTGATACTCATACTGGAGAGAGAGTAGCCATTAAGAAGATTAATGACGTCTTTGAGCATGTCTCTGATGCCACGCGCATTTTACGCGAAATAAAGCTCCTCCGGATGCTGCGCCACCCTGATATAGTTGAAATCAAACATATAATGCTGCCTCCATGTCGAAGGGAATTCAAAGATATCTATGTTGTATTTGAGTTGATGGAATCTGACCTTCACCACGTAATTAAGGCAAATGATGATCTTACTCCAGAACATCATCAGTTTTTTCTTTACCAGCTTCTTCGTGCTCTGAAGTACATTCATTCCGGTTAGATCTTCTGTTCGTTTCACTATCATGGATTCAATTATGCATAATCCACGACCCTAACTGTTTTTCTTTTTTCTGCAGCAAATGTTTTTCATCGCGATTTAAAGCCTAAAAACATACTAGCTAATGCAGACTGCAAACTGAAAATTTGTGACTTTGGACTTGCCCGTGCAGCATTCAATGATGCCCCGTCCACTGTTTTTTGGACTGTATGGTCGTTTTTCGTAATACTCTCCTATTTGTCTTGCATCATTTAAATATGTGGATATGTGGATTGACTGAATTATTAATTTTTTTCAAGGATTATGTGGCAACTCGATGGTATCGTGCCCCTGAACTCTGTGGCTCTTTTTTCTCCAAGGTAATTAGACAAGGGTTTTTTTTTTCTATTTTGTTTACAGTGATATTCTGAAATTGCTGAGACGTACAACTCTGTGCTCTCAGATTCAATCAGTTCACATCATTCTTTTAATTAGTCTGTAGCAACTTACTCATGTCACACAGTAAACGTATTTGAGGGTTAGTGATCTCTACATCAGTAACTGACATGCTCAAATATTCTGCAGTTCATTATTATTCTTCCAGAGCAATTGCAAAATGAATATGTCCCTAAGAATTTATGGTTTCTGAGTGCCTCATAATCCATTTACTCTGAAAGAATCTGTTCATGCTTGATACTTTTGAGTTCTTTCTCAGCGATTCGTAAATTAAAGGCCAAATGACTGGAATGAGAAATAGTATATGATCATATAGCAAAGAAAAGGAAAAAACTGTACAGCTCACCTGTTTTGTGTGATTCCAACTTTTATTTTATTAACTTGCCCCTTTAGCAACTTGACCAAGTTGGAGAATTTTATTTTGTCATTATTTTTATTAAAGGTGTGAAATCTTGCACTAACCATATCAGGTTTGATTCTCATAAGCATTTTATAAACATGATCCTCTGTACAAGCCTTTATTTTTAAGATAACTTGTATTAGATAAGCATGATGGAATTGATGTATTACTTTCTTTTCTTTTTGTTATTTGACTTTTTATGGAAATGATTATAGAATAGACTCTTTCAGATTTTAGATAAGCATTTTCTCAACTTTATTTTTTGCAGTACACTCCTGCTATTGATATTTGGAGCATAGGATGCATATTTGCAGAAATGATCACAGGCAAACCGTTGTTTCCTGGAAAGAATGTGGTTAATCAATTGGATTTAATTACTGATTTGCTTGGCACCCCTTCTAATGAATCTATTGCAAGGGTTTGTTATGCTGTTCTTTTGATATTTTCTAATTATTACGTTGCTTTTAAATAGAAACTTAAATTGCTTAGTTCCTCCATTTTTGTTTGGTTATCCTCTTCGTGTCTTTTCTAGTAAATCGAACACAACTTCTGTCTTTTGTAGATTCGGAATGAAAAGGCCAAAAGATATCTGAATAGCATGAGGAAAAAGCAACCAATTCCTTTGTCACAAAAGTTCCCTAAGGTGGATCCATTGGCTCTCCGTTTACTTGAGCGTCTGCTTGCATTTGATCCTAAAGATCGCCCTTCGGCTGAAGAGATAAGATTTTATCAAAAACAATTTTGTTTAGCACTGCTTTTTCCTCTGTACACTGGTGAAACCTTCATTTATTTCTATTTCTTGATAAAGGAGATTGTTTCGTTTACAGGCATTGGCTGATCCATATTTTTACGGATTAGCGAATTTGGAACACGAACCATCTAAACAACCCATCTCCAAGCTTGAATTTGAGTTTGAGAGGACGAAATTAACAAAAGATAGCGTAAGAGAGCTAATATATAGAGAGGTACAACTGGTGATAATTCATTGAGTAGGCCTGTTGTTGAACTCTTGTTATGTGATCCTTTCTTTACCCTTTACTGATGCACACATCTGAAGCATGCAGATTTTAGAGTATCATCCGACGATGCTGCAGGAGTACCTCCAAGGTTCAGACCAGAGTCACTTCATGTATCCAAGGTCAGGGATTCTATGTTTTAATTGCGTACAGTGATCTGTTGCATATGCCTGTATACATACATGTGATGCATTGCTCTTTAGTCTACGTATTTTACATAATAAGATACTTTTCTCTAGTGTTAAGAGCGTAAATAACTGATAGACCCCCCATTCGTTTCACATGTGAGGAGGGGAAAGAGGGGGAATTAGTGGGCTGGGTTTGACTATTCTGGGTTGACTATTTGGTTTGACTATCGTGGTTGGTTCTTTAGTTTAATTAGAGGTGTTTTGGTCTTTCTGTTTCGTTGGGTTGTCGAACTGGAAGAGAGAGCTTGTAAATACGGGTCAAAGGGGAAATTTGGGGATTATGGAGTCTGTAGTATAATTTGGAATTGAGCTGTGCTCAAGGAGAGTCTAGGCCACTCAAACTGCCTATTCTCCCTTTGTATCTCTCTTGTTCATAATAAAAATAATTCCCAATGAAATTATCACGCCATATCTCTCTGAATATTTAGTGTTCTTTCCTTTTACCCCGTTGGGTATCTTCTCTGGTGCAGTAGGCTCTGTCAATAACCTGCTGGAAGGAATTGTTAATAAGTATATCAACTGTGGCTTTTGAATCACGGAATCGTATTAAGTGATTATGTTCTTTAAAAACAACAATGACATTATAGCGTTTCTGCCTTAGAAAGATGTTATCCATTTAGATGCCCTACTAGTGGCCCTGAGATTCTGCAGTGTATATCAGAGATGATGCATAAGTTGGGACTCGTTTTATTGATGGTCTTTTGAGGAAGAAAATAATAATTTCTAGATTATGCTACGGTAATGAAAATGCTTTTTCTTCTCAAGTTTAGTTTACTATCATGTCTTGAAGAACTTTGCCAAAGTAGCTCTTTTATTTTCAGCTCGTAAACTCCGACTATTGTACAAGCATCATTTGACAACTAACCTAATATAATTTTATCTAAACTCAGTGGGATTGATCGATTCAAGCGACAATTTGCCCATCTCGAGGAGAAGTACAGTAAAGGTGAAAGAAGCACTCCACTTCAAAGGAAGCATGCCTCCTTACCTAGGTAAACTATTGAAGAAACTGTGGTGATGATTACTCAGTCTGATTGGCTGATTTATTGTTTGTCCTTCATTAATGGTCAAACTTACTTTGCTTCAGAGAACGAATCTGTGCGGACAAAGATGATGATTCTGAGCAAAATAATAATAATGTTAAGAAGAACACCGCAGTTTCACTTGGTCGTGCTACTCGTCAGAGCCCTCCAAGGGAAAAGCCTGAGTCTGCGTATGGACATGCACCAGTTATTCAAAATGGATGTAGCAAACCAAATTATAGTCCCAATAACCTTTTGAAAAGCGCTAGCATTAGCGCTTCAAAGCGTTTTCAAGAGACTCGTTGATTCAGGTAATGCTTTCAGTTATGAGAAAAACAATATTTTCTGGAAACGGGGTTGTGTTTTTAAGTTCATATTTGTCTATATACAGTGCTATTTTTCGTGTTAGGGCTCAAATATGGGGCATGAAACCTATGCAACTGCAGATTCTTTGTTATCTTATCTATGCCGATTTTATGTTGTTGCAGGAAGATACAATGGTGGAGCAAAATGAAGAGACAATCAGTGCATTTGTTGTAGAGAGTCAGAGCTCCCCGTTCGTGTAGTCTTATATTTATGAAAAAGATAAACTGTGACTTCATTCTAATCCGCTAGGGCTAGACCCATAATTTAACCCGGTTCAGCGGCAGTGATTAACAGTCACATATTCATGGTTATATTTTTATGGTATATGCCACCGAACTACAGTCGTGATTGTCATCTACTAATATCATACCACTATGTATTAATTGTCTAACTGAAATGTAGGTTATCCATTTACTTCTTTATTTAATAATGCATGTAAGAGTCAAAGAGCTAACTGGGGCTAGATCGGGCTAGATCAGTTGGTCTAAAATATTAGGGTTGTGTGTGTATTTTTGGGAGAGGAAGTCAAGAGTTGAAGTGTGTATTTTTGGGAGAGGAAGTCAAGAGTTGAAGTGTTGGTAGTTTGTTATTTTCTTTTAAATTTGTAGTAATTAGTAGTCATTAGTTAAGCCTTTAAATAAAAAAGAAAACTTAAATTTCAAATTTTTTGTGTGTATGAAATATTAGCATATAATATGCATCTTTTTTTTTATTTTTTACGAGGAATGTTAGCAGTACTCGTTTTTATATTTTCTTTTGCATTCTTTCAGTTTCATTGTTCAATGCGTGGATTCTACTATAATTTATTATATTATTAAAATATTAAACTGAATAGTAAAATTCACGTGTCAAACTATGAATTAGAGAGTGCAAAAGAGTGAGAAAGAGTGTGTTTAGCATTCTTTTTTTGGATTAATGATATTAAGAGCTCTTGAATTATATCGTAGTATATTTTACCTCAAAATTTTGAGCTTACATAATAATAATAATGGTCCCTAAATTATGTAATTATTGTAATAATGATTTCTTTTCATAAAATGTTAAATATTTAACAGAATTAAGTTACTGTATAGCAAATGATTTAGTAATTGATATCAATAATGAGATTCTGAATTTTTAATTTACTTAATAGACTACTAACATTCATGTAATTATTGTAGCAATGATATTTTTTTCATAAACAGCTAAATTTTTAACAGTAATGAGTTTAGTGCAAAGCGCTCAATTTAATAATTATAACTAAAAATGATATTTTGATTCATAGAAATAAAGAATGCTTAATTATATGCGGCATTCGTGACTATAATATGTTAAAAAAACTAACAGTCTGTGACAAATGAGCTATTGTTGTAACAATTGTATAATTTAGTGGTCATTATTACGTAAATTGAAAATTCTTGAAATAAAATGGTATAATGAGTATATTTCAAAGACCATTACTATAGTTAACCTTTTTTTTCTTTTTTTCTTTTTTTGTTCTAATATGTAACTTCCTAATTGAGCAATGTTCAATTAGACCAATTGCACACACTGCAATTTTGTAATATGTATAAATATTTATATGTATTTTTGCAGGGAGAAGAATAAACAAAGAAAATCGGGTAAATGTAAACATTATGCGTGACGTAGAGACAGTTGGAACTACTAGAACTTAGTTTTTAATAAAGTGTAAAAGAAAATATAAAAGTATGTCTATCTGGACAAATGCATCTGTAACTTAAAACATGCTTCCCCAACCACAGAAGAGTAATAATAATAATAATAATAATAATAATAATAAAGAAACAAATAAACATGTTTCTTAGAAGGGGTTTTCGTTATAATCATGAGTTATGTAAGTCTTTCTTCGAGGAAGCACATTGGAGTCTCTTTGGTTTAAAAGACTACAGGAAAAAAAAGTGAAAAAAAAAAAATTTAATTTGGCATGTCAAATAGGGATTTTACATTTTTATACTTTGTATATAACTTGCGTCGTTACTTTATTAGGATACTAATCTTAAGGCACCTCCGTAATAAACAAAATGATAAATCAAGAAAAAAATTTTAAACATCAAGTTAAAGTACTCCAAACACTTTCTAAAATCAAATTCCTTCTTGCAAATACATTAACTAAAATGAATTGGTAATTTATAATCTTATGATGAACATATTGAATCATTGAAACAAAAAAGTATGAGAAAAACAAATAATTAAAAACCAGAAATGAAACCCAAACTACTTGAAATATTTTTTGCAAGACCATAAATATAAATTTAGGTTGTACGGTTATAAAGTATAAATGTAATTCAAGTTCAGAAAATGAAGTAACTATATGAGATTGAATATATGTATCAATACACATAATAGTATATTCAAAAATAAAATTTTAATTTTAATGAAAAATGAATATTTGTTTATTTAAAGGAAAAAAATGATGCAAAAGAAAAGAAAAGGATAAAAAAAAAAGCAAAAGATGGAAGTAAAATTAAAATGAGAACAACCCTGAAAAATTGAAAAGTAAAGAAGGTGAAGATGGGATGCCTTTCTTTTTTCTCCTTTCTTAAATTGTCACTTTTAGTCATTTTACTTATCAAATGTTAAGTCCATGAGGTGTATATGCAATCCCCTTATTAGATTTCAAATTTGTAATAAATTTATACCATTAGTCAAATACACACCAAAATACCCTTTTAAAATTAAATATATATTCAAAAAATAATTTAAATTTAATTTTTTTACAGGATTTAAATTCAAATTTAACTAACTTAATAAATATTAAAAAGATTCTAGGTTTTTGCAATTTTTTCAGTTCAATCTTTTAATATTTATTATTTTATTTATTTAAGTTAGCTAGTTTTACATTTAAATTACTTTAAAATAATAAGTTTTTCAAAAATTTAATAGTCAAAACTAGTGCTCGAGGATAAATTTTTATTACAAATTTTAACTACGAATGCCAATATTAATAATAACTAAAATAAAAAGTAAACTCTACTTAAAAATACAAGATATTAGTTACCCTTCACTTTCGAATATCTTAAGGGGATCGAGGAGAAAAGGCAAAATAGAATTCTAACTTTTGATGTTTCTTTTTCACGTGGGATTTATCTTTTGTGTTTAAATGAGGTGAAAATACTAATGATACTAAGTATGCTACATTATTTTATGGGATCATAGCTTGGTTCAGAAACTTGGAAGCATGGAGTGTTACTACCACCACCTTTTTGTTTCCTCGAGATGCAAAAGAGCACACAATCATTGGACTTTTTTGGGAATTCTTGAANTTTTTCTTGTTTTTCAAATTAAAAGATTTGATCAACATTTACTGGGTCCTTAGTTATGACTTATGAATTTGCCGCTACAATCTTCTTCTTTCCGATATTTTTCTTTTTCTTTTTCCGTGTGAAAATATCAATTTATTGCCCAATTACAAACAACCTGAATAGTACTTATATTAAATCTTAAACTCTCCATCACATGCATTACTTTTAATATACGTTTCTTAGAATACCGGCTTGACAAAAAACATTAAACTCCACTAGTGTCACACGGAGCCAAATCTTTGTATATCTACATTTCTAAAACTCCAAGAAAAGATTAACAATATTAGTAAACTAAGGGGCTTGATTATTACATAAAAGTATAGCCCTTAAACTACTGCCTACCCCTATGTCATAGGTATACTGAAAAGTGTAGAACAAACAATGATGAGTATGAATTTTCAAGCAAGAATAGATTATGCATTGCTTCAATGTATCTCTGGGAATTAGTAATTATCAATTAAATAGTTCTTTATTCTTTATTGGTTAAGTTGGTAAGTATATTAACATGAATGTAATTAATTATTAATTGTCCTATTTCATTAACTAATTAAACTTGACTGGAGCAATTAACAATACCTAACGAAAAGCAACACAAACTGTTGCCGAATTTGTGATGGAGATAAACTAAGAACTTGAAGAGCTATGGTTAAGATGAGACTGAAGTCTTTATCATTCTACACCAAAATGTGACTTTAGATATTTAGTGGTGAAAAAAAAGCATATGCTAGATAATATTATTTCAAGGGAAAGTTATCAAAAGTAGAATACTAATAATATTCTGAGTCATTTTCAGCAAAAAGAGTACACGTACGTCAAGTAGCCATATCAAGGCAAAGTAGTTGATTTTCAAGGAGTTGTAAGTTCTCGTCAGTTGGAACTTGGAATTGATCCTCCTTGAACTTCTCTTCCTCTGTTGATTTGATTGTTTTTGTTTGCTTCCCCTAAATTGTTCTTCTTTTTCCGTATCCCTTCTCTCAAGTCCAACCCTTTAAGATAACACATCACAAAAGTACACATTTGAAGAGTTTAATTGGATCGAACCGCTATTAATACATGGAACGTGTTGATCAACTATTGATTATTGATTATATACTACAAAGAGAAATACTATCATCAAGCATTATTTTATCATTTTTACCATAGACTAGTTTTACACTAGAACCCGCATGCGGTCCATGCCATTTATTAAATAAAATTTGTCTTGAAATGCAAATTTCTCAAATTTCATATTTGTCCACTTT
>JXTB01000192.1:142029-191630 GCA_002914805.1 Parasponia andersonii | reverse complement strand
AAAAAAATGCTTGGTTTGTTTGCTTCCGAAGCCTCAAACAGAGACGTTTCAGGGCTTATCCCTTTTCATAAAGACTTTCTTTCCTGGCTTTAGTTTAGTTTTTTGCTTCACCAAATTATTAAATATAGATAAAAATAAAAATAAAAGAAAGAAAGAAAGAGAGAGAGAGAGAGAGAGAGGAAAAGAGTTAAAAGAGACTTGCACGAAAACAACCGCGGCAACGTGGCAGTCAAGCAGAATAATTGAGATTCTCACCGGGGCTCGCGTTCGTGTGTCTGTCTGATCGTGATGTCACCAAAACACGTGTCGTGATCTTACTGGCTTATCGTGTGGTAACTCCACCCCTCTTCTCCGCGCCACAATTTTTCTTTTTCTTTTTCTTTTTCTTTTTCTTTTTCTTTTTATATTTTTTAATCTTTTTTGAATTTTGGATAAATAAGGTGGACCCCACACCTCAGGAAGCGAATCCACTACCGCACAATGAGCCGTCGGATGCGCCGAGCTAGACGATGTATAGCTTGACACGCACGCTTTTTTTCCCAATCATAGCTGATTGTTACCCCGTTTTCATTTTCGCCAACTCCTCGGCTTGGCTTGGCCTATGAACTTGGACCATCTAATGGGCTCCGTACAGTTTTACCCCACCACGACATTGTTTTTCTTTTGTCGCTTTACGGCTAATAGGGGTAGGGTAGTAATACTCTGAGTAATTTTGTGGAATTAGCATTCGCATAAAATAAATATCCATAATTTATCTTCATAATAATTGTTATACCAAATTACATTTATATACCAATTCAATTTATTAGTTTAAAAATAAGCAAAACTAATGTTTTTCTCATTAAAAACCAATAATTTATTCCATGGCTTCTAGAGGACATATACATACGCGTTTTCACCTTGTGAATATAGGGTTGTTAATTGCACTAGTACTTATTGTTTTCTATACTACATACATTTTAGCTGTGTAGCATACTTGAAAAGCCTCTTAGACTAAAGCATATGAAGATTTTTATGCATAGATAAAGATAACATCATAATAAGCATATAAAAACTTCAATTCTAGATAAAATGACAACATTCATATTACACTTTTCAATAGTAGCATAGAACTACTTAGAAATTAATTAGTCAAATCGAGATGACGACATTTTGTCAACATAACCCATGAAACATACTATTTCCATATATTTAGGTTTGGGGCTAAATCTCAAGTTTTTAAAATTACACAGTGAAAAATGGCATTATTTTCTTATAAAACATGTTTTCTATGTTTCCATTAATGCCTAAAATTCACGAATGACCAACCAATACTCAATCCCCGAGGATTTGAAAAAAGGGTACTATTAATTAATGGATTCATATTTGAAATACTAAAACAAAAGTACAAAACCAAAGAGCAAAACAAAGCTCGGGATCAGTTAAAGCTCGTCAGCTCCCAATCCAGACGAAGTCAATGCATTTAGCTAACAGAAGAAGAAGGGGAAAAAAAACTTAAAGGAAAATAAAGTAAAAAAGCCGTGAGCCATAAGAAAAGTAGCTGTTTTAGGCAGCCAACTTCTAACTTGGAAGAGAGAGAAAGAGAAAGTAGACAAATATACACAAACTTATTAGTTATTGAAATTAGTTTTAATTACTTCTTGGTCCTTAAATTACGAGAAATATTGTATTCATTCTAATCCTTAAACTGTTGCAAGTGTTTCTCATTGGTTCCTAACTCTATTTTTAGTTATGATTTTAATAATTAGAACAAGAAAATGCACATGCTTCTTCTATTTTCATATAAGACGTATTTTTTCCATTTCAAGTTTATAATTATTGAGTTTGCATACATATCTATTCCTATGCACATATTTATCACGAAATTTGAAATTTAACGTATTTTTATGACCAATTTTGGAGTTTATCATCCTTAAACTAGACAGAGGCCTATCAAGTCAAACAAATAAAACAAAGAAGGGCATGCTACATTTTGCATACTCATTCTTTAACGAAAAATTAAGTTAGGGACTAACAAAGACCACTTTCTATAATCAAAGGACTAAAATGAAAAATCTTAAGTTTAAGGATAAAGACAAAACTTTTCCAAGAAGGGACCAAGAGAGTAATTGATCCTCAAAATTAACTTCCGGAGAAAATATTATTGGTATTATTATTAAAAAAGAAAAAAGAAAAAATTGAAGCAATAAGAAAGAGAGAAAAAGATGGCGGTGACCGCACTCAATGCCTTTATATAGTGACGCCATTTGATAACACACACACACAAAAAATAAAAAAAACAATCAAAGTGTACTAACTACGATTTAGATTCTCTCCCTTACCTTTCCAGTGGCCACTTCTTCCCTATAAATCTCAACTCAATTCGCTTACTCTCTTTAGCATTTTACTGTTTCATCCCCTAATTCAATCCCCCAAAAAAAAAAAAAAACCAAAAAAAAACAAAACAAAACTGTATTTCTCTAAAAACAATTTTTTGATTTCTAACCCTTTGTCAAAATGGCCGAAGAATTTCAAGAATCCGAGGTTATTTTCTCCGGCGACGACGACGACGACATCATCGAAAACCGGTTCGATTTCGAAGTGTGTGCCGCCACGCACGGCGGCGGCGGCGGCGGTCGTTCGAGAAGCAACAACAGCAAATCCTTTCCGAAGAAGAAGAAAGGTATGGCGCCGAATTCGATGCCGGTGAATATCCCGGCGGACAACGTGTTACGGTTTAAGAAGAACACAAACGATAGTTACGAGTGGGGCGACGACCAAGAAGAATTGGTGCCGCCGCACTTGATCGTAAAGCGGCGGATCGCCGGAGGGAATATGATGGCCTACTCGGTGTGTACCGGCAATGGGAGGACCCTTAAGGGACGAGATTTGAGCCAAGTTCGAAATTCAATTCTCAGGATGACTGGTTTCTTGGAAACATAATAATAATTATTATTATTATTATTTTACTTTTTTAGTCTCACAAAATTTTATAAGATGAGATATATTGAAAGACATTACTATTACTTGGAAGAAAATGTGAACGAGGGATGGGGAAAAAAAAAAAAAAAAAAATGTTACGTCCCTTGTTAATTACTCATATGTTTTCTTAATTTTTTTTTTTTTATCGAGTATTTCTCAATTGGAGTTCTCTTAATGTTATTAATTCAGGATCAGTATATTTGTAAAAGATAAAAGAAAACTAATTTGCTGGGAATATTGATTCGAAAGTGAATTATATTTTGATTGGTTTTGTTTTTTTTTTTTTTTAACTTTAATTAATTAATGTCTTGCCTTGGAGGTTTTGTTTAAGGTCTCTATTATATGTACATGATATATGTTGTACTGTTTTGCTTATGCTACAGCTTGGGATTTCTGGCATTGTCGATGAAAGTTGAAGGGTTTTGCGGTTTAACACCACTCTTTATTTCACTCAAAGTGTTGGAGCTTTTGTCTGGTCTTGCCAGACCCCCCCAACGTGAACAGCCTGGTCTTAAGATAGAGATAGAGAGGGAAAGAAAAGGTCGTTAAAGCTATCAAAATATATATTTCTAGCTTGGGTCTTTTTCTTTTTTTTTTTGGTGGGGACAGGAGATTTTTTNGTCTCTATTATACTAGAAAAGTTTGTTTAAACCTTCACTAAATAAGAGTTAAGAATTCCCTAGATTCGGATCTTTGGCTCCGCACTCATAAATTACTCCGGGTTTAAGGGATCCAACATGATTAATCCTAGCCATATAGGTGCGCAGAATAGCACCAATCTTCAACCAATATTGTATATATACCTATATACGTACAAATTCACAAGTATATACTTAAACACTAAATGAGATAATTAGTTTTAGTTGTTGCAAAGTGTGCATGCCAATCCAAGTCTAGCTCGTAAATGTTGAGTATACTAGAATTTCATTTCTTATCAATTACTTGCCCTTGGCAATGGGATTGCGTGTGCTAGAGGATAAAAATTTAAGAGAGAGGATTTTTGAGGAGGGGGATTAAGCATTAATGGAGATTGAAGGTAGTACAAATTGGTCTGAATTGAACTACTTCAGGTTAAATTAATAATATTGTATTAAATTACCTATTCACTGTAGTTGAATTGTACTTATGTGACATATTTATCTAAGGAATAGTATGTCATAATATATAATTTGGTCTAGAAAAATTAAAATTTCTCATGTATCTATGCAAAATGCCAAAGTCAAGTGCAGCCATGCAAAGCCAGTAATAATACTATTACATATTGGAGCTTTCAAGAAAATGATTTATTTTTTATAGGAAGGAAATGAAATTATTAATTAAATAATTATTTATGGGGGTCCATCCAATGATAAAATCTATTTACATGACTTGAGTATACATGCAGCTATTAACAAATTATATTCTACCTTCCATTACATAATTCTGGAAAATAAAAACAAATTTGGGCACTGATATCCCATGCAAAAAAAAAAAAAAAGGAAGAAAAAAGCCCATTCTTCAGTCTCTCTCTTTCGAAAAATTCTTCTCGATTTCTAAAATACGTTTTTTATCCATGTGTAACATTTACACTTAAGCGTGTACTATTTTTATTTCTGGTACCGGTGCGTTATTTGGATGAGATAGTATAACCGAGCCCTATATATCTATGTACATATATATTAATTCCTCGGCTGTTCCGCCTCATAAATAACACCCAAGTGTCCAACAAGCAAAATAGTACACACTTAAGGGAAAAAAAAAAAAATTAGAAAGTGGGAAACATTTTTCAAGGAACTACTAAAAAAATGTGTCTCTCTAATTCATAACGAGGCACTAGTGTCCAAATATATGGTTATAAGATTATAAACAAACCATATATATATAACATACATGAGACTACAAGAAAAATAATTCTACTACGAAAAAAAAAAATGAGACCTTAACTTCTTATATCTGTATTATTATTAATATTATTGTTATGGAAACTTTTGGGAGGGGTCAAAAGATTGCATACTCAGCTATTGTTCCCTGCCAATCGAAACGTCTTGGTCCACAAATGAAAAAGGTCCAAACTAGCCGCACATATTATTGGTATATGATTATAGTCTTATTTATCGTGAACTAGACTAACAATGATTTTTTTACTAATAATAGCTTATAATATACAATACCAAAATGATAATATAACATGAAAACCCATGACACCGAAGCCACGTGTGGTTGAACAGGTTACGTAAAACGCTTTTGGTGCCACGTGTAGGGTTAGGATCAACTTGTCAGAACATTGTCTGGCATAATTAACCTATGACGTGGACCACATCCGAGCCAGAATTCTTTTTTAAGCGCGTAAAAGAAATTTAATTTCTGCATTATTTTATCTTATACTAGAGTTTTTGCTAGAAATTAAATTATTTTAGTAAGATACGCCTAGTTGTATTTAAATTATTACATATTGTGCCTTGTCGATTTGCTTTTCCAGGGGAAAAAAAATAAAAAAGAAGAAGAAGAATGTGGAGGCACTGGCTTGCCTAGCAAACATCCAAAAAAAAACAAAAATGCACAAATTTTATTAAATTTGATGACTTAATCAAATCTAACATTGAGGTGAAAGGAAATGAATTTCTTCTTTTTTTTTTTCGAATTTCAAAGTTAGTGGTTGTTGGGATGCAAGCGATTTGAACATAATTAATTATATGTTATTCTATTTATTTCGTGTCTCAAAGTTAAATCCTTTTTAGGATTTTTGGAATTAGCTGGAAGCTTTTCAGTCAACGGAGATACATTTGAATAAATGGCCATATACCTAGAAAAAAAGTTATAATTTATAACCAAGGAATGGCGACTTTTAGATTTTGAATCTAACTTATACATAAATAGGGAATGGTAATATTTCCATTGTTTTCTATTGCTTTCCATTTTTAAGGGTGACATAGAATAAATTGAAAGCAATAATCATGCAAAAGCAAACTATAATTTGCAAAAAATGTATTATATTTATGACCTGAAAAGGAGATAAAATAAGAGATTTAGTTTCTTGTAGCTGAAATTAATTACGAATTAGTGGTACTGTGCTTCTTAACATTATATCGAATCTACTTTAATTTCATCTTAAATAAGTAGCAACAATAAATCAAAATTTTTTCAAAATTGATCAGATTTCAAGAAAATAAAATGATATATAGTTGTAAGAATAGTGTCAGAGTTTATTTTTATTTTTATCTTTTTCAATATCATTTATTATGACATATAAAGTGTCATCATTCAATTCAATTGATAAATATTAAAATTATTGAGAGGTTTTTTGAGCCCTTATAATTCACATATTACGTGAGATGGTATTTATGTAAGACCTATAACATTGTTGTTAAGATGGGTTTTTTTTTTTTTTTTTTGTTTTTTCTCGATTCATTATTGAGAAGTCTTTTATCACCAAATATTAGATGTCCTATTGAGAGTAAATCCGCCCCAAACAAATCTCTAAACTTTTCCATAAAACGACAAGTGTCCCGTTTTCAAAGAGTTCCGATACTTGCATCATCTCAAAACCCACTTTCCTAAAGTCTTAAAAGAAATAACTATGGCCTTTTCTAAACTAAAAGGAATAATTGGCTACGCTTTATCCAATGTAACATAAGGTATTAAGGTTGGTCAAGTTACTATCCACTGAACAAGTTTGAGAAAAAAAAAAAATATGAATCCAATCATACATACATATGTATATATGTAAGTCAACGAATTAATTACGATAAAGAAATGACACAATTAAGATGAGTTACGTGTTGGTAAGAAGTGTTGGGTTCCATGGTTTGCGGTGCTTGATACAATTGCCCTAGAAAAGCAGACTAGAGAAGTAAGATTAATATCGTCTTTACGTTATGAGATTCCTTCTTTGCTATTTTTTTGACCCTAATTTTAATTGGTTGCACTCTCAAGCCACTTGCGTTGCACTCTATATAGTCATACCACCATACCAGGCAACCTTATCTATAAAGATAATAAGAACAGAACGGGACAACAAGCTAACTGAATTAATGTGTGTAGACGTACATGAACCTTTCTTCTTTTTTTTTTTTTTCTTTTTTAATTTATGTATAACGTCTATTTATAACTTAATCACAAATATTAATGAAATCCATTAGGCATTAACCATTTGGAGACTCTTCAAATAATTCTTACCCATCCATCTTTCCATTTATGATCCCTTTTTTTTTTTTTGAAAAAAAGAAAATTATCTTTGACTTGGTTGGGAGAACACAAGTTAATAATTACTTTGAACTGTATTAAATCATGGAATCAGAGACACTATTTTGCATGTATTAACTAGAGTAATTACTTGGGCATTGCTATATAACATAGTCCGGAATCAAATTTAACTAGTTGCCAGATGTTAAATTAATTTTCTTGATTCAGCTTAATTAGATGGTTCACTTCACTTGCAAATCCCGATTGGATAAACTTAAATTTCAGCTTTGGAAAGAACTCAAATCACCTTTCTAATTTCAATATATTAATTCATATCTAGTCAATGAACTGATAATACGCCGTTTAAAAATTGAAACTACCTGATTAAATTTATTTTTTTTTAATTTTATTACGTTTGTTTAATTTTTTTTCTTTTTATTACGATGCATTATCAATTCATCAACTGGTCATAGATGAAATACCAAAATTAGTCAAAGGATTTGGATTTAGAAAGAATACATCATCAGAGGCTAGTTGGTTCTATTGTATTTGACATATATGTCAATGTTAATTTCTCTTTCTCTTATCCTTTTTATAGGGTTCGATCATACTTGTTCAATTACACATTGAGGTGTGGCATAATTTACTTTCATCAAATTCATATCAGCAGAGTCCCAAAACCTCTTTCTGCTGAACTTTATGTCTAAATTTGAACGCTTAGCTGGCTCAATTACAATCACATGACAATTATATTTGTTGCAGTGTAAATCTTAACAGCATTAAGTTCTTTTGGACCTGCAGTCACTAATCACCATACATACTATTGGCTAAGGGAAGTGACAGATGAGGACTGTAAAACTACTTGTTGTTTTGTAGAATTTCGGCTTCTATTTTTGTATGTTTATCGTTGTAAGAAGGAATTAAGATGTTAATAATAAAAGGTTTCTTTCCACGGATGTTGATTCAAAGAATAAGACCGGTGAAAGATACAAATCAATGAGGGACAACATCGGAAAGAGCTATGAAGATCAAGCCATAGAGGACACCGGAAATTTTTAATATCAAGAACAACAAAATAAAAGTAACGAAAAGAAAATGTAAACAAAAGAATCAATTTCGTCTTAAAGTATTGTAGTCTTACAATATGTGATGAGAAGCACCTTAATCACCGTGGTGGCAGATTGACCAAAGGCCTTGAGGATTACAAAATTAGTCTTTGAGCAATCTGTCACAAACAGAAGGAGTAGATATAAATTATAACCATTGAAATGAAAAATGCAAGCAAAACAGTAATGCATCAACATTCCTACTTACCAGTCACCAAAAAATTTGACTATAGGGCAATTGGTTTGAATGAAATGAATCACACGGCTGATCAGCCATCATAAACATTTTGCTTAACACTCCAAGTTCAGCTGCAAGGTTGAAATAAATCAACTCTTGCGATTCTTTGGGACATATGCAAATTGGTTTAAATCCGCATCAACCATTGGCCTTCGATAGATAGAAGCCAACGTCACGATGATTATAATGCTAATGGAAGAAAGTCAATGGAGATCAGGACCATGTATTACCTATTGATACAAGTATTTTGAACATCTTTCAGAGGAGCTCGGAGACCACTTGCACGGGAACCAGATGATGAGAATGTAAAGGATGATATGATTGAAACAAATTTTTCCATAGATTTTTCCGCTACATCAGAATAATGAGCTAAATGGGAAATGTTAGAACCGAACTTTCCTCTGTCATTCTCCATACACATTTGCTTGGACCTTACATTTTCCTGAAGGAGTTAGACAACCAAAACTTTCATAAGTAGAAATGTCAAGTGAAAAAATCATTGGAATGGGGAAAAAAAAAGTAAAAAAAGTACATACTTCTTGAACACTCTCATCTGTGTGTTTCTTT
This sequence comes from Parasponia andersonii, assembly GCA_002914805.1. Taxonomy (NCBI): domain Eukaryota; kingdom Viridiplantae; phylum Streptophyta; class Magnoliopsida; order Rosales; family Cannabaceae; genus Trema; species Trema andersonii. The sequence continues at coordinate 182,597 of JXTB01000192.1, read as the reverse complement.
CTTTTCAACACATTGCCATTGGAATATCCATCAACAGCACTCGCAGGAACTATATTTCCACACATTTTGATGGCCAAATCATCCTTTATTGAGACATATTGTTTGTTTTCCGGATCATTCTCCTTTCCCGATTTATGCTGAAAATATGAACTCCTTACAATTACCTTTCTGTTCTCTTTTCTTAATTTTCCTTCAACTGCATCTGGGACACTCCCAAACTCATACTCCTTTTGCTGTGTTAGACAAGGTTTATGAATTGAATGTCTGGGTTTCTGCAATGAAGTATGTTCCGGACTAGTTTCATTCTCCTTGTCTTTCACATCATGAACATAAAATTGAGTGAGTATTAGCTACAAACTTATAATTTCATCAACCAAAGAGGAATTATTTCCTTACCATGCTTTGGAGACTCTAAAGGCTCCAGAACTTCAGGGGCATGCCCAATCTCAACCTGGAGAAAACAATAATTGTTTAGAGCATCAAAAGAGTAACTTAGAAATATCCCGTTCTTGGAGATAGTAACTGAAACCTTTCCGTACAACTTATTTTGGAACACTCACTTGGTCACTAGGAAGAGGGACATTGCCCACATTTTCAGAGTGAAGTGGGGATGGCATCTCTGAGCAGCCCATTGTAAAAGGAGCATCTTCCTCAGCAACATGTTCTCCGGGACTAAGAGAAGTGTTACAACTTGGACTAGGATGATTTGGTGATAAGCGTGGGGCCCTAAATTTTCTTTTTGCCTCAAGTGAGGCAAAGCCTTTGAATGTTAAGAAAAATGAAGAAAAGAAGCATGCATTGGTACATGAGAAACAAGTAATTCAACCAAATGCATATAGTATGAGAATGTGTAAAATCAAGTACTCTATGGCACCATAACAATGTCATAGTCGTTTTAGTCTTCCAATTGTATTTTTTTTATTTTTTATTTTTGGCTGAGACACATATTGACCTCGTTACTGCTTTGGACTTATATTCTATGACCATATAGCAAGTTTCCAAAACTTACAAAGGCAACACTGATCCATTAACCATCAATGAAGCCAATTGCAAACTTAATTGAGACAGGCAGAACCTTTTGAGCAACTTAAATAGAAATTTTCCAAACCTGAGTTGAGGGTTAGTAGCATAGACTACAGCAGAATGATGTCCTGCAAAAGGACAAAGATGCTAGGCACAGTTTTCTCTTGTAAATGCTCGTAGCATTTGTTTGTTAACCTGTGGTATGAGTAAAGTCACAGCCACATGCCAAACATCGAATTAATAAAGCAAATCATTTATATTTATTCACATGAACTGCCCATGTTATTTCAAAAGTTTTGTACACAAACCAAGAAAAAAGGAATAAAAGGATACAGAAGTACTTAGTCAGAAGATTCTTCTGTACAGGCAAATCTAGCTTTTTCTTTACACTACCAAGATCAACATTCTTGAGTTTGAAAGTTCTGTCGACAGTAGCAGTTCCCTGTTGGTAAAACAAAACATAAAGGGTTCAATTGCCAATGCTATCGGCAAAATAGAGGTCTTTAAGAAGAAAGTGAAAAGGTAGAGCAAACTATATGTGTATCTTTGCCAATCACCTCTTTGAAGTTGTCTAAAAATTTACAAATTACATATAAATTTGAATCAGACAACAAGCACGTCCCTTCTTTTGTTTGGTTTCTCTAACTTAGTTTCATTAAGAAAAGATTTTGACTTGCTTGAAGTTGATATAAATGGTTCATCATTAGCAATAAAACTTGTGGAGAAAAAGAAAACATGTAAAGCGAAAAAAAAAAAAATGATAATCATAGCATTCAATTGTTGAGGAGGAAACATTACTAGATAAGGATAAACTTGGAAATCATGAACCCAAGAATATTAAAAATGAAGGCATAACGGGTACCTGAAACGGCATTTTGGTGAATGGATCAAGGTCACCTTCTGCTATACCTTTAGCTATATCTTGTGGTATCATTGTATGTCTAGTTAAGGGATCTCAAGTATTCCAGAATTATAGAATAGAAGCAGATTTTGACACATGACATGCCTTTTTATTTAAAAAGGATATGGCCCTAAGAAGTCCAAATCATCCTCAATATTGTCAGAGAAGTCGAACAAGTGTACAACATCTTCAGTAATAGGATCATAAACGCGTTGATGCAGAAAAGTCAATAGTGCTTTCTTGAATGATTCTTCGTAAAGAGGAGGAACTGAAGAAATGCTATATCTAAGGTGCTTAATTACCTGAAATGGACCAGTCATTAGCTGGCTATAACAGATTTATTCACAGGAATCAAAGAAAAGTAATTAAAGTACACGCAAGGGGAAAAAAGAACGATATTCTTGGCCTAACTAGTTAAAGGATACAATTGTCAAGCTCACGAACGATAAGAATTCACCTTGTCATAAGTTGTAAACCTTTTCATAAGTGAATGAGCCCTTTTCAGGCCCATTCCAGGCAATGACTGCAAATAATCACAGCCGCTCAAAATGCACATCTCAAGAATCATTTGCTTTGTGAATCCAGAAAAACTCAATTCCTTGTTCTGTTGCAGCATGGAATACTGAAACTGAACACCTTGCCCGAATTTGTCCATCTTAAAAATAATCTGGATATAGCAAAGTTCCAAGTATCTAACAAAGATAAGTATATATAGCAGAAAAAGGACGTTATCATTACCAAATACTCAAATAGTGACAACATATTCATAATATAAACTTTTGATAACTCACCCTAGGACATCCAAATGGTATCAGATCCGAGTCCTCTGTGATAACTGCATCAACTTGTTTTCTGACTGCCAAGAAGGTCATTTGAGCATCTGCTTCATAAGGAGCCACAATGTAACTTACATTCTCCTGCTTTAACACCTTTTACAAGCAACCATGTCAAAATAAAAGAATATTAAAACTCTTTATCACTAATTAAAGGGTAATAGATTTGAGAAGGTCCGGTCCTTTTGTAGAGGCAATGATTCTGAGTTCCATGTAAAACTATGCTTTCTTAAGAAGTGGTATTCCTTCTAACCTGGATTAATTCATGCGCAATTGAAGGTGAAATGTCAACAGCTTTCTGATAGCATTCATAAGCAGCAGAAGAATTTCCATTTGACTCATGCTCGATAGCACGTGCAAGATTTTCCTTCCTCCCCCTGCAATTTCTCTCGAATTAAATATTATCAATTAATCCATACATTATCCAGTGGAAGGTAGCCCTGACCTCATTATCAAATAAAAAGGATATGAAAGAATGAAAAGCAGCACAATTTGTACTTTGGTGAGGCAAACCAGTCAAGAATTTAAGATAGGGTTTAAGCTCCACAAACTAGTAAGCATAACTGCCTGAGGCAGGGAGTGCTTATTAACAGGGGCTTTTCCATAGTTCTTTATCACATGCACAAATGGGCAAGGAGAAAGAGAGCGAAGAGGTGAAGTTTGAAATTTTTGTACCCAACTCGTTTGAACCATTTTAACCCACACAATACCTGAAAAGTCCTAGAGGACCTAAACCAACATTTGCACTTGCAAACCAAATAACATCTGAATGTGTGAAACAAATATAAACATGCAGAAATGCTGCACACAATTTGAACTCATTACAAAATACTCTGCAAATATAAAACCAATTGTGACCAAATAATTTATGCTCAAAAAACAATATCACTGACCACTTAAGCATTTCATGGGTAGTTAATCAAATCATAAGACAATTATACTAGTAAACATCGTATTAGATACCTAAACAACCATTAACTTAGGCAGCGCCGGATAATCAGAAATCAGGCTTATTGATCAGTTATTCAAGCAGAAATAGATTTAAGGAAAACCAACACACCTGGCACGTTTGTTCTCTTGTTCAATCTTCATTGGTAGAAGACCTCCATCAAAGACAAGAATAGGTTTGACACCATAGTGCCGGAGCAGATTTACTCTATGCATGCAATACTCAATGTGCCTAAAAAATAGAAAACAGGATACAAACAACTTGATGATCGGGCAGACGTCTATTATTTGTTCATTTATCAGATTTGTCAACGACCATACTTTATATATAAGATCCTCTTAGTCCTAGGCACGACTAGTTATCTTTTCGGAACCTTTCACATAACCATTAAACAATGTCCAATAATTAGTACCTAAAATGTAGAGCTGAACTTTTCTAATATCTTTAAGGCTCACCAAGGAACATGAGAAAGAGGTCATTTTGAACAATTTAAGGGCATCTTTTTTTCTGTATCAAAATGTTTCCAATAACCCACTTTCTTCATCGTCTCGGCGAAACTCCCTTGGGACATGAAAAAAAAGGTTCTTCAACGTTAAGTGCCCATCAAAAGGGAGAATTTTTTTTTTCGTCAGAACTTCATTTTTCATAACCAAAACTCTAAACCCACATCCTAAATACATTAAAGAGTCCATACAAGAATACCCATTTATTCAAAATTTCGTTTAAAGCAAAACAATTGACTTTTGACCCACTATTGCATACATATATGCCCAATGAAGAAGACCCACTTGACCAAATTTAGCAGAAATGAAATAAAACTTTAGATAGAGAGAGAGAGAGAGAGAGACCTGGAGGTGGGTAGGCCTTTGCAGAGCTCTTTGCTACAAGACAAAGCCCCTTTGTGAAGCCAAGAATAGGTATCGACTGCCACACAAGAGCCCTCCAAATCCTTGATGTGAATTGGGACCATAATCGATTTAAGTAGCGGTAAAAGCCCCTGAATCCCCATACCCTTTCTCGAAACCTCGACAAGTTTCAAGCTGGAGAATCAATGGCTTCTTCCGCTACAGACTACAAGGATTGCAGATTAGTCCCTTAATCTTACGGAGAGAGAAATGAGAGAGAGGGGGTTATAAAGCAAAAACCCAAAACAACAATGGCGGGAATTCGTTTTTTTTTTTTTTTTTTTGGTTTGGCTCCCATAATAAATTTTCTACGTACGGCGTGTAGTTTCTATTTTAATTTAATAAAGGACACATCATTTAACATTTTTTTAATCTTTTCTTGTTATTCTTTTTTTTTTTTTTTGGTGGCTTAATCATATTTCAACACAAATAAAATTAAAATTTAAAAATAGGATTAGAGTTGTGGAGGTTTTTATTTTAAAAAAAAAAATGTGACTTAACTAATAATCTCTATTTATTATATAAAAAAAAAATTCACGTATCCTAAAAGTCGAACTCTTAACTTAATACCTAATTTCCACTCCATCTTATTCTACTCAACCCACTGAGCGAGCCCTGGTAAGATTTTAGAAGTTTAGTTTATGTTAGAATACACTTATTTATGTCAAAACTTTAGTGTTAGCTCGAAAATAAAGAATATTTATGTTCATAATCCTTAAAAGGAATAATAATACACAAATATCCTTCACATTTCTACTAATCAAATTTGACCAAAATATTACTGTTGAGTCTTTCACTATTGATATTCATTTAATTATAAACTTTTATATTAAAACAAAATTACTTGTTTAACTCAAAAGACTAATCTAATTGTGAAATTTTCATTAGTTTTTCATTTGTCAATTTAAGCCATTACAATATAAATATATATATATATTATATTCCAAGAAAAAATTAGAATTATTGCCACTTTTTGGTTGGTATGAGCCTTGGCCAATGGGCTAGTCCATCAACACGTGACGAGTTAGGTTAGGATGAGATTGGTTATGGATAAGGACGTCACTAGGACCATTTGATCGCTAATTAGTCTATAAAACTCAGTCCTATGCGAGCCCAAGTAAGGAAATTATTATGTTTTGCTTATTTAGCTCCCTAAAATCCAAATGTTGTTGTTTCATAATCCTAAGATCCTCTATATATATTGTTCACCAAAGAGGATAGAGGACGGTCTTGGAACGTGGTGGATATTTTTAGAATGATCAAGAAATATCCTGGTCATGCTAAAAGACTCTAGATGGCTACTAAGTCCTAAAAGGCTCTAGACAAGACTAGATGATATTAGATGAATTGGGACAGTCCTAGAAACTTCTAAAATGACTTGGAAAAATCAAGATGGTGGGTGAATATCCTAGAATGATGCAAGCCATATTTGTTCTAGATTTTCCCATATAAATATTTTTGTAAATATTACTATTTTATTTGAGATAATTCTAGATCCTTTATAAGATTATGTCACTTGGCACGATCATAATCCTTAATTAGTTTAGGCTTTGCCTATATAAAAGACTATTGGGTTCATTTGAACACAAATCCCATATTTGATAGATGTAAATTTTCTAAGAATAATATAAAGTTTTCATTCACTCAGACTCTTTTATCATTTGTCACTTTGTCTCACATCTTACTCTAAATCTCTTTTTTGAGTGTTGGTAAGCTAACTTAGTGCGACGAACTATATTAAATACCGCACGATTGTCTAATTTGAGGTTAAGGTCGTGACAAAATACCTTCTTTAAGTTACTAACATGACATGTCTAAAAACCCCACATGCACCACGCACTCTCGTACACTTCCAATAGGTGAAGTTTGAAAACAAAAAGAGAAGAGAGAAGAAATTTGATAGTGGGTTCATTAGGTATAAGATAGTTTAAGTTTTTAAATTAATGAGTATACTAAAGAATGTGATATGATTGTCTATCATTCTAAATGACTGTGTTTGGTTATAAACTGTAATCTTATCGATGATTTCTAATGATATTATAAAATTATATTAAGTTATACATAGGAATGTACAAATTTTATATTTTTTCATAAATACCTTAAATAATAACTTTTTGATAATTTTGTCTTATAAAGAAATATAATTTTAAAAAAAAAAACTACAAAGTTTAGTTCTCATATAAAAAAAGAAAATTTATTACTTTTAAAATAAAACAAAATAGTCATGAAACTTATCAAAGACCTTATTAAATTAAATAAATAAAAAAAAAAAAAAACCAAGGCCACCCGGTTTCAAAAAAGGGGGGAAAAAAAAGGAAGAAGGTCCAATGAAAAACTAAGATGAGAAAATTTCTCAATCAAGTCCGTCTAGTAGGATTTGGAAAACCTTATGCGCTACTGTTGCTGTAGCTTCTTCTTGTCCTTTTTTCAGTACAGTATAATAAGTTAGAATGAGCAATTTCTAGTGACAGTTCAATTATTGTAATTAGGTTTATATCATAATATCAATAACCAAAAATCGAGTCCTAAACCCTTTGGACTTATGACCCCTATGGACTAAGCCAGATACCCAAAAGAAGGAGTCAGCTTATGAAACTAATACACATAATCCCCAAATCCCCACAATCCTTAAATCTAAGTTTCAAATCCAAAGAAAACATAACCCAAGATTCAAATCCACAGAAAGCACACTCAAATCACTCCAATCAAAAGAAATTGGATAGAAATGAGCAAAGCAAAAAAGACTTTAAAATTAGCTAAACTTGTGGGTAGAGGCAGAACGACGAATGGTGGCAAATTATAGCACTGACAATGAGTGGCGGCGGCAATGGAGCAGGGAAGACAAAAGGCGTTGGGGAAAGCTGAACCTAAGACAATGATCAAAGCTCAAGATTTGTTGTATTTTTTTTTTTTTTCCCGAGGATAGATTTTCAGATGGAAGGTGATATAAAATCTACATATTTTAGTGATTATTTTATTAGGTGCTAAAAAGATTTCAAACATATAAATAAAACAAGATATCTGTTTTTACTCTTAAGATTTCCTCATATCACACAATTATCTCATATCAAACAACACTTATACCTCTAATCAGTATAAACTTTATTTTTGTCCCAACAATCATTATTCTTCACAAAAAGCAAAAATACTAGTCATCTTTACGAAGAAAAAAAATTCAAAAAATAGTCAACAAGAGATTACTACAACTCAATATTTATATTAACACAATGATCAATAATTTCTGACCATATGTCGATTATACTAAATTAATGGTCAATAATGTCTGACCATGAGTCATTATTATAATGGCTTGTCACCTCTAACTAGGGATCACTATTATGTATTGATCTAGTGTTCAATAATTTCTTACCACAGGTCAATATTATGAATTTGTAAACTCACGCATTTTTCATGACATTAATCTACATATCAATATTATTTGACCTCTTTATAAATATAACCTAGTCAATTTGAATCACAAAATAACTATGGATGAAAAGTGAAACATAACTTATTTTAAAAGAACTCTCTAATAAGCATGATGGTAACGCTCTCCCTCGGTTAAAAATATTTTAGATTCGAGTCGTTAAGATATGACCCATGAAAACTTTGGCCTTGTTAGGTTTAGGAGATAAGTTGGGTTAGGAAACTCACAATTCACATTTGCATCTTTTTTTTTTTACCAGCCATGAGCAACATATACGCTTTCCCCAGCCGTAAAATCCTCAATGTATGTGTTGCGTTCCACACCCAAGGTATTATGCCCCTCATAACGATGGCTGCCGAATGGAAATTACTCAAATGTTATGATGATTGTGCAATTGGTAAAATACTAGTGATCAATAATCATAATATTTGTGACATGTGTTCACCAAAATAAGTTGTGACCAGTTTAGTTTATTAATTGTAGTCATTATATTTGATGGGTCCAACGAGAGCCTCGGCCCAACATGACCGTATAACAATAATGGGTTGTACCGGCCACGTTCGGCCCATTAAAAGCTAGATGAGCAGGGTAGGTGACCCAACATTTGCACCTCTACCTTGGACAGGGTTATCATTCCTCCATTTTGTCAGTTTGCCGAGTCTGCTCGCTAATTTTTTACCGACAATTTTAGGTAGATGATTAACATTTTAAATTTAATTAAATAAATATTTATTTTTTAAATTTTTTAATTAAATATATATATATATATTTTTAGTTTAATAAATATATTTATTTATTAATTTTAATCATTGTACTGAAATATATTTGGTAAAATATATATTGGATATTTTGTTATAATATTTAACAAAAAAATATTTACTTAAATTAGTCTCAAAATTTGATCATATTGCCTTTTTTTTTTTTTTTTTATCTGACCCTTGCCCAACTTGTTTTTTGGTGAGCTTCCGCTCCTTGGTATGAAGTCCATTTGTATTTTTTTATTTTTTTTTTTTTAAAAAGAAAGACCAAACTTAGTTTACATTTTTCTCAAAGAAAGACGAAATCCTGTTAAGAAACTTTTCGGTTCACGGATCGTTAGGTTATTCAAAATTGTTGGTTATTTGCGCGAGAGAAACTAAAGACTAGAGTCTTGTTTGACGTTTATTTTTTATTTTTCTTTTTAAAAATTAATGTTATAGTTACTTTTACAGAATAGATACTATACGTTAATTCTTATATATAATTTGGTCACTTCGATTTTATTTCTTGTTCTGATTATCAGCTATACCCAAACCAACCAATCGTTTTTATTTATTTCTATATTTTTTCGGTTGATTCAATTTTGAGTTTTTTAGTTCAAGTTTGGTCGGGTTACTAGGTTTGTTTTGTTAGTCGTCATTTTTTGCGCAACCATACCCAAAGTTATCATTGTAAAATTGCTAATATTTTTGGTCCATGGGTGCCACTTTAATTTTGACATAAGTTAGGGTGTGTGATTGTAATTTTCCCAATATCATATTAAAAATTGAGAGAAATTAGGTGAAATATACCCTTATAATAGTGAGTTTTTGAAAATGCATCTCTCCTAATAATTTTTTAGATAAAATATATCGCTTTTAAAAAAAATAGTATAAAAAGACTTATATATTTTAAATTGAGTGCGCTAGACAAGGATGTCGAGAGTTAGACAAGATGCCTAAAAATTTAATAGAAAAAACAAGATACATCTATTTAGACAGGATGTCGAACTATGCCTAACAGAGATGTCAAAAATTAGATAATGTATCTAGAAACTTGACAGTTATTTGAGTGTTTAGTATTAGACGTGGTTAGATAATGTGTCAAGTTGTACTACACACGGTGTCGAACTGTGCTAGACAAAGTGTGTAGTAACTTGACCTCTCACATCAAAATGGAATGTGGACTATTGATGAGATAAGTTATAGGAGTATTTTTATATTTAAAATAATTTAAAATTTAAAAAAATGTTAGACAAATATTAAAGAAATATATAAAATCTTTATAAACTAGAATGTTATTAACTTCTTAGCATATTCACACAATCACACGTTTATACTTGCATAGATTATACATAGTCCAAACGCATACAAAGTAATATGTACGCACATATATATACTAATTCAAACTTTAAGCTGTATGCATATATATATATATATATATATATATATATATATATATATATGCTTATCTATTTAGATGCGTGCAGAATAAATACAATTTTTTCATGCAAGTACAAGACAAACCAGTCAAAGCTGTTGAAGGGGTTCACCAAAATATTCAGATTCCAAAATTATTCGCATAAAAACATAAGATACTAAACCAAACTACAAAAAAACGTGACTTTTTATCACTATGTAGATCTACATATGGTCACGTCTAAATCTTCTAACTTCTTATGATCCCATAAATAAATTTTCTGAATTACATTTGTGGTTGGCAACTATTGCCGAGCTGTTTATGATGTGTCCTAGATAGATTAGATTCCAACTTGGAAGTCTACATGGAGCACAAAATCTTCTACAACCCCTTAACCATGATAAGATCATGGTTGTTAATTTGTTTTTTTCCCCCCAAAATTTCTCATTTATTTCTTTTGGTCTCAGTTTATTCAATCAATTGTCCTTAAATATATTTATTACTAACAAACAAAACTAGTTACCAATAAATGGTTGAAAGTCTCCCCCCCCCCCTCCCCCCCACCAAAAAAAATGATCAACTTGCCATAGATATGAGGACCATGTTGATTGTTGGGTTGATGTATTAAGTTGAAGCAAGTTTAAGCCAGTTGATATTTTTCATTTTATGTGCCACACATTTTGCTTGAACAAATCTGAAAAATTGACTAGAAAAAATATTGGTGCCAACACTAATTCAAGATATTTGCAACTTTAAAAGCCTTTTCTATTGGGCACTTTATGTACAAAGATACAACGAAAGAGAAGGGGAGAAGAGAAAACTTAGAAAACTCTTTTCTTTTTGACAATTTGTGCAAACTTTTACAAGAGAGAAAGATAACCTACTGGGTTTGGAGAATTGGGTGATCATTTATAGATAGATGACAACTGCTTTTACTTCTGTTTTTGCGGTTTGTAGTGATGCTGCTGGAATTGCTGGTATCTTCTTCTTTTTCTTCTTCTTCTTCTTCTTCTTCTTCTTCTTTTTCTTCTTTTTATTTTTGGGTTTTTATCCCTAAGTCAGGCTAATTTACACATTGTTGCTAAATTTGTCGTACATAATTGAATCCTCTTATTATCAGAAAGAAATATATTGCCATGACAAAAACAGAAAGAAACATTTTCTAATTTCTAATAAAACAAAGATTAGCAGCACTACATATGAAGTTTGGAGTACTGCTTGTTAGTCTTTTACTGGTTATCATATTAACTAAGGAATTATCATATTAACTAAGGACTAAGCTATCATTTTAGAGAAGTAAAATCTGACAGAAAAAGACTCAATACCTCTGATGCAGTTTTCAAAAACTGAAAATGCTGTTTGTGAAATCTTTTACTGATTATCCTAATGATTTGTTAACTGCAGGAAACCTCTTTGCTTTTGGATTGTTTGTGTCACCAATGTAAGTTCTCAAAGAACAAACTAGTGAATGGAAAAATGTCCCATTTACATTATGATTTTTGAAGTTAATGTCCTTGTTTCTCCAATGCAGACCAACATTTAGGAGAATCATCAGAAACAAATCAACAGAACAATTCTCAGAATTGCCTTATATATACTCCTTTCTGAACTGTTTGATATGCCTTTGGTATGGTTCACCTCTAGTGTCACCTGGTATCATATTGGTTGCTACAGTCAACTTAATTGGAGCAGTTTTCCAGCTTATCTACATTAGCATTTTCATTTTGTACGCTGAAAGACCAAAAAAGGTAAACCATTTCTTTCCCTTTAACTTACCTCAAAACTTTTTACTTATAATGGGATTTTAGATCTCATTCTTAATCAGCTGAACTCATCTCTTGGATGTAATTTGCAGATAAAGATGTCTGGATTGCTAATAGCTGTTTTGGCGCTATTCGCAATCATAGTTTTTCTTAGCACCAGGGTATTACACCCCAGTATCCGGCAAATATTTGTTGGGTACTTGAGTGTTGCTTCACTCATTTCCATGTTCGCTTCGCCACTGTTTATCATTGTAAGTAACAAGTACACACAAAAAGTTTCAAACATCTAGAAGCATTTCGATTTTAGGTGCTGCAGTCTGTTTCTTCCACTCATGTGGTTTTTTGCATGGATATTGTGTTCCAGAAACTGGTGATCAAAACAAGGAGTGTTGAGTTCATGCCCTTTTACCTCTCTTTGTCAACTTTCTTGATGAGTCTCTCTTTCTCTGCATATGGAATGTCGAAGTACGATCCTTTCATCTATGTAAGTACTATGCTGTTTAGAGGCAATACCAGTTTCCTTGTTCCAAGTTTTTGCATCTTTTTCATGAGCATTCTATCAAATATATACTCTTGAAGTTTTTTGTATTAATTATAAGTATGGTTTATGGCAGGTCCCAAATGGCATTGGAACAATCTTAGGACTTGTCCAGTTAGCCTTGTACTACTACATTAGCACTACATCAACCGAAGAATCGAGACAGCCCTTGATCGATACATATGTCTAGGACTAAATTGATGGAAAAATACAGCAAAATTCAATTCTAAAATGTCCTCTTTGAAAGGGAAGTTTGGTATGGCAATCAGTGTTTATATAAAATACACAAAGGCATAAATTTTGTCTAAATTTCAGCCGTTTAACATGTTTGGTGCAAGTGTTTGATCGTGTTCCTTCTCGAAGTAGCTGAGAAATGCAGTAGTACTAAGAAAGCTGCATTTGGATTCAGCAGAAGAAGCTTCTGCTGGTTAGACAGATAAGGTCTTAGAAGGAAGTTCCTTGTTCTGGTTAGACATCCTAGTTATGATAACAATGACCAAGACCAAGCCTATTTTTCTTTTTATAGTCAGACAAATCTGTGAACAAACTCAGTTATAATAATCACTAATTCAGTTTTAATGTAAATCTTTTTTCGTTCTTAGAATTAGTCAAAAATTCAGTTCAAAATATTAATTAATTCTAAAAAATAATATTATGGTACTATTTTGCAGAGTTTAAATTTTATGTTTTAAATTACAGAATACTCAAATTTTACGGTATTTTTTTTTTTATCATGATAACTTTATTTTAGTATCAATGTATAACCTACGGTAGCTTTTATTATTATTATTTTTTAAACAAAAAAAAACGGTTACATTTATATTAGATTCTTTTATCTCTTTTCATTAATTTACATTTATATTAGATTCTTTTATCTCTTTTCATTAATTTCCAATCTTGAAAGAATCGAAATATGGCTTAATTAGTGAATTAAAATCCCTAGCATCCATTTTCTCACTTCATGTTTCATACCAAACAGCCATATATGTCATAATTCGGCTGCCAATTCCCCCTGTGTCCTTTTGTTTAACCTTCCTACCAAACGTGGCCAAAGATCACTAACAATTGATAGCTAGGTTTGTTCAGATTATTACTTCACTACAAGAAAAGATAGTTATATTAATGGCATCATGTTATGTACAATGTCATTTGTGATTAGAGCTTAATTGTTTCTTTTTTTTTTTTCGTGACATATATATTGGTATCCGGCATCTTTATGGAACTTGGCATATACTCAAACTTCATAAGGTTTCCTAAGAAACTCAGCTGAAAACAAATGGACGTAAAACGTCCATGTGTTAAGTCATATGAGTGCTAGTTAATCTTATTATTATGATGATAGTACTAAGAAGCCCACCTATTATCACACATTTTTTAGTATAATGTGATATGTGGTATGATTTGTGACGATTGTATTAGTAAATCAAAACTTATCACTAATAGGTTTAGTAATATTTACAAATTAAATGTTAACAAATCACTTAACATATCGATATTGGAAATAAAATAAGTTTTATTACTCATTCAAATATTTTTACAAGAGAAAATTCTTAACTTCACTCTTCAAGCTCACTCACCTACGAGAAGTTATGCTTCTTTCTCTCTTCTCTTTACTCTTAGAAGTTTTGCTTTTTACTTGATGCTTAGAACTCAAATGAGGAGAGATATTTATACTACACGAGAAATAATGAGAACCACACAAATAAATAATTACAAAAATCCTTAAACCATACATATTAATATTTTAAGTAATCAAATGATTCACATGCAAAAAACTAATATCTAGCTAACACTAGAAGATTCTAGGTGGAAGGCTTTTTCAATTTGGACTTAGACTTCTTCTTTTGTGAGCTTTGCACTTGAGCTAACTCTAACTTATTGGATCTCATATTGATGGGCTTAGAGCACTTCTTATACGCTTAAACAAGTTTATTTTCAACACTCCCCTTAAACTTATTTTATAATACCAAGCAAGTATTTTAATCTTGCGAAGCCTTCAAACTTGAATGGCTTGGTGAAAATATTAGCAATCTAATATTGTGATCTCACATACTCCAATTGTACTTCTTTATTTGCAATACATTTTCTTATATAATGATAGTGAGTGTCGATATACTTGCTTCGGTCATGAAAAATTAGATTTTTAGCCAAAACTATTGCTGATTTATTATCGATACAAATCTCCGTTGGCTCTTTTTGAGGCATGTTTAACTCTTTCAATAACCTTTTTAGCCAAATTACATGACTAACACATGATGTAGCAGCTACGTGCTCAATTTCGCATGTTGAAAGAGTGACAATCGATTGTTTCTTAGATACCTAGGTGAAGGCAGTTTCTCCTATAAAAACATAAAACCAGTTATGCTTTTTCGATCATCAGTATCTCTAACCCTATCTATCATTGTAATCAATGAGTTTGTAATCATGAATAGAACAAACCAAGATTGATTGTACCTTTTAAGTAACAGAGAATTCTCTTTGCAGTTTTGAAGTGAGTAGTTATTGGAGTTTCCAAGTAACGACTCACTAGTCCAGTTACATAGAGAATGTCAGGCCTTATACATGTCAAGTACTGAAGGCATCCAACAAGGCTTTTGAAGAGTGTTGGATCCACCCTTTCTACTTCATCATCTTTGAATAATTTTATTATGTACTCTACTGGTGTACTTATCAGCTTACAATCTTCCATATTGAACTTCTTTAGGAGTTTATTTGTATAGCTTTCTTTAGAGATAAAAATACCTTCTTCCTTTTGCTTGACTTCTATGCCGAGGTAGTATGCCATAAGTCCGATGTCTGTCATTTCAAACTCATATATCATTACTCTCTTGAATTTGTCAAATCATCCACGTATAAATATATGACCAGAATATCTCTATCTTTAGTTTTAACATAGAGAATATGTTCATAAGGGCACTTAATGGATCTATTCTCTTGAAAATATTTATCAATTCGGCTGTTCCATGCTCTTGGTGCTTACTTTAGACCGTAAAGAGCCTTTTTTAGATTCAAAAACTTATCTTCATGCCCTTTCATCTCATAACCCAATAGTTCCTCGATATAGACTTCTTATTCAAGAACTCCATTCAGAAATGTAAGCTTTACATCCATATAATGAAGATTCTATTTGTTCTGAGTAGCAAGAGAAATAATTAATCTTATAGTTTCCAATTGTGCAATAGGAGCGAATACCTCGTCGTAATCAATGCCGGCTCTTTAACTATAGTCTTTTGCAACTAGCCTTACTTTATATCTTTCTACCTCTCCATTAGCATTCTTCTTCACCTTGTACACCTATTTTACACCGATAAGTTTATGACCTTTTGGAAGAGTGGATAGTTCCCAAGTATCATTCTTCTCTATGTCTTTGACTTCTTTATCCATCGCATTCCTCCACTTTTCATCTTGTACAGCCTCTTGTTCACAATCAGCCTCGGTCATCTCATACAGATCTTCAAGACTTCTTGTATGTTCTTCATACCTCTCAGTTAAGAAAGATGGAGGTGAATCTTTACGAGTGGATGATACTGGTAAGGAAGGTGGAGTAATAGCCTCTTGAGGGACTTCTCTTACTTGCTCTACTAGTGTTTCTACATCTTCAAATTGTTGAAAGAAATTGTAGTTATTTGTTTGAGAACCAAAGTTCCATTCACCTTCTTCATCGAATATTACATCTCGACTGATACTTATTTTTCCATTGTTGGGATTGTATAACTTATATCCTTTGGAGTTGGTGTCATAGCCGATGAAAATAAACTTCTTGTTTTTATCATCAAGCTTTGTTCTATATTTGTTTGATACATGCACATAGGCTATACTTCTAAAGACTCTCAATTGGGAGATCCCAGGCTTCCTTCTGCTCTACACTTCTTGTGATGTCTTTCCCCACACACTTCTTGTTGGAGATCGATTGGACAAGTAAACCATATATGCTATAACTTCTATCCAAAACTCTTTGGGTAATCTCTTATTTTTCAGCATGCTTCGAGCTATATTGAGGATGGTCTGATTCTTTCTTTCTGCCACACCATTCTTTTAAGGGAATCTTGGAATGATTAAAGGTTATTGAATTCCATTTGCTTCGCAAAATTCTTAGAACTCTTTTGAAGTGAATTCTCCTCCTCTGTCAGATCTCATGGCTTTGATTTGAAGACCGCTTTATTTCTCTATGTCAATCTTAAACTTCTTGAAAGCTTCAAAGACTTCTAATTTTTGCTTCAAGAAATAAACCCAAGTCTTTCTTGAGAAATCATCAATAAAGAACAAGAATTAATTGCTCTTACTGAAAGAACTTGGTTTGATAGGACTGCATATATCTATATGCACGAGCTCTAGTGGCTTCAGGGCTCTTGAATTCGACTCTTTGAGAAAGTTTTTCCTGAATTGCTTCCTGAATAAGTATCCTTCACAATGCTGATCAAGATGATTGATACATGGCAATCCTCTCACCATCTTTTTCTTAAATAGTAGTTCCAGTCCTCTAAAGTTGATATGCCCGAATCTCAAATGCCATAACCATGATGAATCCTTGTAACATGCTTTGAGATATTTTGCCATATTATTTTGAATATTTAATAAGAACATTCTATTTACAAAGGCGTCTTGGCAATCAAGTTCATATTATTATCTCTTATAGAAATACTATAATCTTTCAAATGAATATCATAGCATTTTTCTAAGAGTTGTCCTAAATTCAAAATATTTGTTTTCATTATGAGTACATAATAAATTTTTGAAATAAATTGATGTCCCTCATTTTTCAAGCAGATAAGAATTTTATCTTTTCATTTTACTGTTACTTTTAAATCATCACTGAAAAAAACACCCCCACTGATTAATTCATTTAGCACCGGTGCCATTTAATTCATTTAGCACCAGCTCCATAAACATTGATCGACGCCTACACATATGATTGCTAGCACCGGTGTCAAGATACTATGTATTGTCTTGTCCTCTATTGCTGTCATTATATGCTAGTAGTACGGTGCTATTTTCTTCTTTTTTTTCTTCAACATAATTGACTTTCTCTTCAATTCTGTTATTGGGTGTTTTACATTCTCTAGCATAATGGCCAAACTTGTGACAATTGAAACATTCAACTTGAGACTTCTCATACCTCGAGTTCATTCGACCTCTACCACGATTTCTTGTAGATTTTTCTCCTCTTTCGAAATTGTTGATATAATAATTATGGTTGTTGTTGGAATTCCAACCTTGTCCTCGACCTCGACTTGTACTACGTCCTTTTCTTTACCACGACTACGTTGATTTCTTTCACTATATTGGCTATTTTTTCTCTCTCTGTGAGTTATTTCTTGAGAAGTTGCTCCTTGAAATTTGGCTTTTTCTTTTTCATTTCCTAATGAGCATGTAAAAAACTCACGAGTTATTCATCATCATGACTCCCAAATCCTCAGTTTTTTTGATGATAATAACAATATTCTCGAATTTTGGATCTAATGATCGAAGAATCTTTTCCATAATCGTAACATTTTCAAGTTTCTCACTATTTCTCTTTATTTGATTTGAAATAGCTAAAACTCTTAAAAAGTAGTCAGAAACTGACTCAGTCTCTATCATGTGTAGTAAATCAAACTTTCCTCTTAGAGTTTAAAAACGGATCTTTTAACCTTTTCTTATCCCTTATATGAAATTTGAAGTTTCTCCCATGCTTCTTTAGCAGAGACTGCAATTGACATTTTCTCAGACCCGTCGTCATCTAAGGCCTAGTAAATGAGGAAGAGAGCTTTTTTGTCTCTCTTTCTTGAATCGTTTAAACTATCCTTCTATATTGAGGATAGTGTTGTCTCATCCCTTGGCTCTTCGTAACCTTTCTCTACTACTTTTTAAATACCATGTGCTTCAAAAAAGATTTTCATTTTGATAGTCTAATTATCAAAGTTACTGTCTTAAAGTGGTGAAACTTAAAGAGATGCTAACCTGTCGGTAGCTATAACTCTTAACAGAGTGAGTTTTTAGAAATTTTGACTATACGGATGGATCTGAAACGTTGAAAAACTTTAAGATTGACTAGTATATCAACTTGGTCAAAGTTAATAGTCAAAGTCAACACTCGGTCAACGATCAATGCTGGCAAATAATCTAGTCAATAGTGCGGTCAATGGCTCCGATGGTACAGTCAATAGTGTGGTCAAATGGCTCCAACAGCTTGGTCAACGGCTTTGACCAAACGACTCTGATGGCTCGATGAAACGGCTTTGACTTAACTTAACTCGGTGAGTTGACTCAATTATGGCAGTAAACTTTCGACAACTTGTTTAGACTCATTCGGACTCCGATTAGGCTGATTTTTGTAGTAGTGTATTCGTCTTGTCGAGCTCTTCGATTTGATATATATAGTAATATGTTTAGAATAAATGGATAATACTCTCAATCTCAAGAATTCATTTCTGATGTGGAAGAATAGTCAAAGCTACAACTACAGAGCATACTTAGAATTTTAAGAGAACTCACAACCTCGCTCTGATATAACTTTGTTGGAAATAAAACTAGTTTTATTACTCACCTAAATATTTTACAAGAGAAAATTCTCAAGTTCACTCTTCAATTTCACTCACTCACTAGAAGTTATGCTTCTTTCGCTCTTCTCTTCATTCTTAGAAGTTTTGCTTCTAACTTGATACTTAAAACTCAAATAGGGAGAGATATTTATACTATATGAGAAACAATGAGAACTACACAAATAAATAATTACAAAAATCCTTAACCCATACATATTTTCTTTTACATATTTCTAACAATAATCTAAGTAATCAAATGATTCACATGTAAAAAAACTAATATCTAGTTAATACTAGAAGATTCTAGGTGGAAGGCTTCTTCAATTTGGACTTAGACTTCTTCTTTTAGGAACTTTGCACTTAGGTTAAATCCAACTTATTAGGCCTCATATTGATGGGCTTAGAACACTTCTTATAGGCTTAAACAAGTTTATTTTCAACAATTGAGTGGTATAAAAATCGTGGGATAATAAGCATGATTCCAAGCATCAAGTAATCTACATGTGATTATTGCTTAGATTCAACTTCTTTAATTCTTAATGCATTAGTCTAGACTGATTAAATGAGCGTATCTAATATCATCTAATTAGTAGAATTTGGGTTTTACTTTACATTTTGATTATTTATTTAATTTATACTATGTGTTTTGGTTATTACTAATATTGACCTTCAAATTTAAAATTTGTAACAAATTTATATCCTCCCTATGTCAACACTAATTTTGACTATTGAACCAAAATATCCTTTTAAACTTTAAGAATATATATTTTAGTACTTAATTTAAATTCAAAGTTAACTAAAATTAATAGTTAAAAGAACAAATTAATATTATAAATATTATTTACTAATGTATTTATCAATTTTAGTTAAGTTTTAAATTTAAACTTCTTTTGAAATATATATTTTAAACTTTAAAGGGTATGTTGGTAAACAAAATCATCATAATTTGTGTTTGACTCAGGAAGGTTATAATTTTATTATAAGTTTTAAATATAAAGATCAATGTTGATAATAATCAAATAACAAGATATAAACTGAACAAATACAGGAAAAAAAAAATTTAAAAATTTAATTATCTCATAGAATTTAGGTAAGAACTTATTTGCCTAATGAATTACGTATAAAACTGGGCTAGTGATGTATATTTGCTACCTCTGATTGGTAATTCTGAATAATAATTGATCATGAGATTTTGATACTAACTCAACAAATGTCTAATGATAGAGATTGAATCTTAGAACTGTTTATTTTATTATTATTAATATTTTATTTATTTCCTCGTTCTTATTTAGTTTTAGTTTTAGTTAGAATCCCCTATAAGCCTTAGGATTAATATCTTATTGATTAGATAAGTTCCTCATTGAATCGACCCTTCTTGCCACTGTACTAGATTTTTTAGGTTAGATAGAGGAAGTCTTATAATTTAATTTGATTGTATTAATGATCGCTATCATGATGCTGCCATCTTTCGAAGTTGTTGGCACTTTGGTGTTTAGTGCAGTAATTTGGGATGAGCAAGCATAGGTTGTTAGAGCTTGTGCAGAAAAAGTTATGGGATGTTTTGATCCTTGTACGGCTATTCGAGAGGGCTTAGAATTTGTTCACCAGTGTGGTCTTGCGGTACGCTTGTGGAGTTTGATTGCTTTAGTACAATTCATGATATCAATTGTTGCAGAATGGCTACTTTTGATAATTATTTGATTTAGGATATTGTTTCTTTATTAGATATGTATTGTTCTGTTCCAAGAATGGAACAATGCAACCTACACATTAGCCAAATATGTATCTAGTATGGTTGGTACTATGATGGATTTTGTTGAAATCCTCGATTGTACTGCTACTATTGTAATAAATGATATACATTAATAAAGATTTCCTTTGTTTCTCTCAAAAAAGTTATATGATATCAAAATATAAAATTTTATGTGATATAAAAATAAATAAGTAAATGATTAGATGATAAAAACACTGTGTTATCTTACATGAACTCAATATATATATATATATATATATATATATATATATATATATATATATAAAAGTATGGGAGATATGTGTATCCTAATTCCTAATTATTGTAGAAATTCATTAAGTATGATGGCTCCCAAGAAAATCCAAAATGCCTAAAATGCCATGACTAAAAAAATGGGATAATAAATTTTGGAAGAAAAATATGATTTATGCTTTTATTACCCCATTATTGTCCTACAAAATACTTAAATACCCTTTTTTAAAAACCTTTATTTGAGTGTCACATGCTCTATTTTTAATAGCAAAGTGACAATAGTAATTAAAATGAGACACTTTGATTAATCAAGTACTAATATAAAAATGTTCTTAAGTTTAGAGGCCAAAAGTAGGTTTTAGTTATAACTCAAAAGAAAAATGAGATAAACTTATCATTTACATAATCGATGCATGGAATTTTTTTTCCATTTATGATAAAGAGTGACAAAATGGATTATATGGCACAAAGAAAAAAGATTAGTCGCTGAATCAAGGACGTTGTGGAATTTAAGGGCTACAATTAGAATTCGAGTAATAATTTAAGGGCCAAATATAGGATTAATTGAAGAAGGTGAAATTCGTATTGTGACTTTTAAGTATTATAAACCAGTATAGGGGTGGTAATATAGGATACAACACGATAATATTATTCAAAACTTGCACACCAATAATGAGTGAGGGTATAAGTCATAAACGAGTTGAGCATGAAAATTGAACTACCATAACCTATATCGTTTAATAATATCTTATTTTCAAGTCAACTCATATATGACCCAATTATTCAACTTGAAATTGATCCATTTAATACATTGGTGATTTTTAAGTTAACCATATACAGCCAGGTTATGATTACTATCGAACTCTTCTAGATTTTTTTTTTAAAAAAATTCTATTATATGCTAGAAATTTTTATAAAAAAAAAATTAATGTACTTTCTATACTTTGTGTGTGTTTTGGCATGGGTTTATATTTGAAAATTATGTAGCATATATGAATTTATATTAAACTTGTTAAATGAAGTTTATTCAAAATAATTTATGTTAAACATGTTGATGGATTGGATTGGGACACCACCCACTAAGATGAACTATCACTCCTAGTTAATGTATATTCCTTTATAAATAACTGTTGATTTATAAATTTGAGCAAATTATTTTTTTGTCTTAATATTTATAAATAAATTTGTCTTCTATTAAGCATTTCTATCAAAAATCCTATATTAAATTTTAAATTGATATCCAAGTATCAAGAGAAACACTAAACCATACTCGATTGCCTTTAGTATTATGTTATATAAATATCAAGATCAACAAAATTCCTAAAATATAACATCTTTTTTCTACTCAAACCCATTATAAAAGTCTCACTCTCTTTGATGGATATGACTACTAATTTATGAAAGAGATAAGAGAAAAGATTTATATCTCTATTCAATATGAGACCAATTCAAATTCTTTTTTTTTTTTTAAACTCCTTATACTCCTCAAAGATAATAATTTAATTTGATAAAAAAATTTTAATGAGTTTTTTTTTTCAATAAATAACCTTAAAACTTCATAATTTGCTATTTAATTGAAAAAAATTACAATCCCATACTAAAAACTTGAAACTTTTGTATTTATTTTTAATATTTACACAACATTTACCATCTTAAGCAATTAGAAACCTAAGAAATAAGTGTTAGGCAAAATATATAAATATGTAAAGAGCAAACAAACAAAAAGTATGAAACAAAATATATAGCAAAGAACATGATAACAACTATATGAATTATATTATAAACAACATAAACAATATTATAAAATAAAAATTTAAAAAATAATTGAGTAACAAGAAATTCAAACGGTAATAATAGAACCAATGCTCATGTATCTCACAATATCCTTAAAATAAATTTGCTTTCCTTGAAATATCTAAGGTTATTAAGTATCCATTTTCTAGGATACAATAATTGTCAAAGTAGCACTATTAAGTTGGTAATTCTAGTGAATTGAATTACTATCTGTACTTTATTGATCGAGATATATATACAAAACACTAGAACTAGAACCAATACTATAACTTCAGAAAAACTAAAGCATAAGCTTGAATTAGAAAAAAAGGATAGAGACACAAATGGTAAATTTTATCACCCAATTCATGTGTATTTGTTTGCTTATGTGAAAATTGATTTGTCTTTTTAACTAGTGATTATAGAAATTTCCATATTTTAGTTCGTGTTTCTAACTATTATAATTTGTTAATTAACTTTTTTTTTTCTTCTTTTCTTTTATACGTGGAATACCACAATAATGACTATGGATAAGAAATATGTTGACCACAAATCGGAGAATTCACAAATATTTGTTAAATAATATTCAATGTAATAAATTAACAAGATGATTTTTAGAATAAAGAGAAGTCGATATACTAAAATGAAAACAAAGAAAATAAAACTCACTTGCCCTTTGGAAGCAGAGGCACAGATTGATCCTGTCCTTTGATCCTGTCCTCAGTAAGGGAGAGCTTTCTAGTCCTTGGAGCCTAATAAAACAAGCTTCCCTCTTCTTTTCATTTTGGTGTAATAAAGTTTTTGTTTTTTGAAAGATAATTTAGTAATTTAAAAATTTTATAACTTTTTTTCTCCTCTATTTTCTTTCCAATTTGAAGGTGGAATTTTCTTTACGAGCCCACTATTATGTTTTTTATTTTTTTTTCTCCTTCTTCTCTTTTTCTTTCTTTCTCCCTCCCGTCAAAATTTTTCATTATCTCTCCATTTTTCTGATATATATATATGTATATATAAAGATAGAGTAAAATAACTGAGAAAGAAGAGAGAGAAAAAAGAAAATGGGAATAGAGAAATTAAAAGAGAGAGTGAATGAATTATTAGAGCGAAAAATGAGTGAAAAATTGAAGATATAGAAATAGGAGGAAGAAAGTTATGTAGAAATAACTTTAAGTGAGAGTAAGAAGAGAAAGAGAGGAGAGAGAGAAAGATGAGAGAAGAAGGAAGTAGAGGGATGAGAGATTTCTTTTTTTTTTTTTTAATTTTACTTTTTGTTTGAAAATATTTTGAAAGTGAATTTTTTTCACTTTTATTATTTTTAAAAAATTTGTCTAAAATAAAAAGATAAATTACAAAAATCTTGAGATATGTATATTCTATAATTTAATTTAAGAATTTAAACTCTTTAAAATAATATTTTGAGATTAAAGATTTGTAAAAATTGATACACATGTTAACTTTTTGAAATATATTAACAATTAAAAGGATAATAGTACTTCCAAATTAATGATAATAATAGTAACCTAGTTTTAATGAAAATTTTCACCAAATTTAGTCAAAAGGAAACAAGTCAATCCAAAATATCAATATTTAAAAATTCATAATTTAAAAAAATTATTTACAAGTCTAATTTTTGAGGTTTAAATTAGAGAATATAAAAACAGGTTTTTTTTTGGCAGTTAATCCAAAATAAGAAAAAAAAAATAACAAGTGTGTTCTCAAAAAAAAAAATTGCAAACGATTTTTTTTTTAAAAAAATAGATAACAAAAATCAGAGTTAAATAAAAAAGGTTTTGATTAAATAAACTAAAAAAAAAGAAAATAAAAATTTATCCAAACAGGCGTAAATCGTTTCCTATGGGAGGTTTTGGACTCGAGACATGAGCATCAAGCATATTCCTAATAATATATATTAATTAATTAATAAATAGGGTCCAAAGAGAGAGAAAGAAAAGAAAATCGAAAACCCTAAAAAACTCACTCTCTCGACTTTATACTCAAAAACACTCTAAACCCCTCACTCACTCAATCTCTCTCTCTATCTCTCCGCTCACTGCGACGACCCACCTCGAGGGGCCTCTCTGGCCCTTTTTTCCGGCAATCGCTCCGACCCTTTTCTCTTCGTCTCTTTATTCCTCTACTACTCGCAAGATTGCTCCTTCTCTGCTTCAATTTCGGTGAGTTTTCATACTCAAAACCCTAGGTCACTGTCTATGGTTTTTCTCTGTTTCGATTGATTTTTTCAGTTACTCTTTGTGTTATCACTAGAGAATTTGTTTCCTTTTCTAATTTATTCTTCACTTTTTGGTTTCAACGTTTTTAATTTAGTTCTGACGATAATTCATCCCAATTTTGGGCATTTATGTTAATTTTGATTTGGGTATTGGTACTTTCTCCAAATTCTCTGTTCATTCGTAGTTTTTTAAGGAAAAAAAAATATCCCCATTTAATGAAATTGTTCAATTTGTGTCGTAGGCTGCTTTTGATAGAGTTTTACTTTGATTTTTGTTTCTGGGTATCGTTTGTATTTGTATATAGTTTTAAGTTTGCGTATGTAACCAAGAGTATGTAAGCATTGGTGCTGTATTCCTCTATGTTTGGTACTCAATGTTTCTTGCTTGGCCTATTATTGTTGACCAGTTTCTCGCAATGATTGCCACCGAGACTATAGTACCAAACAAGAAGCTTAAGATTAAGTTCACCAATAAAAGAATAGAAGCTGATACTGGGATACGATCATGCGTTGCTGGCCAGCATGTTTCACTGGCTAAGACTTCTGTTTCTGGTGTTAAGCGTGGGCCGATATGGACGACAGAGGGTCAGAATGTGAAGAGGCAGAAGATAGATCGCAGTATGATGGTGCAGTGTGCAGCAATTCTGAGAAGGCTGATGACTCATGAAGTTGGTTGGGTTTTCAAGCAACCGGTTGATCCTGTCGCTCTGAACATTCCTGATTATTTTTCAATTATTTCTCATCCTATGGACTTGGGAACAATAAAATCCAAGCTGGAGAAAAATGTGTACTCTGGCATTGAAGATTTTGCTGCTGATATTAGATTGACTTTTTCCAATGCCATGCTATACAACCCTCCTAGCAATGGTGTTCATGTGATGGCAAAGAAATTAAGCCAGATTTTTGAGATGAGTTGGAAAATATTGGAGGAAAAGTGTAATGGTGATGGTTCAAAGGTTGAATCAGGAAGATCTTCAAGTGGGCAGATCAAGAAAGTTACTCATACGCCACAAAAGAATGGTATATCAGCTCCCTTGGCTGATAGGTCAGCAGACAAGAGGCGAATCCCTTCTGGAGAAAAGGTTGTAAGGTGTTCTTCCGAGAAGGACATCAATAGAGGTATGAAGTGCTGGTCTTCTAGTTGCTTTATAGCTCTATACAGGAACTAACTGGCAATGTGTTTTATAGGCACTGAGAGGAGCAGTGGCCGAGCTTGTGTCTCTGTTAATGCAAAAGAACCATGCAGTCCAGCTCTCAGGAAATGCAGTTCGTGTAGCAGCATTGCTTGCAGATGTAGCCTATCTAGTGATTTAACTCATGTCTCTTTGAGTGGTTAGTTGGTCTTCTCTTTTTCTATTGTTGCCGGGGGACTTGTTTGACTCCTGGACGTCCCTTCCAAACAACTGAC
This sequence comes from Parasponia andersonii, assembly GCA_002914805.1. Taxonomy (NCBI): domain Eukaryota; kingdom Viridiplantae; phylum Streptophyta; class Magnoliopsida; order Rosales; family Cannabaceae; genus Trema; species Trema andersonii. The sequence goes on along the minus strand of JXTB01000192.1, from coordinate 156,164 downwards.
ATTTGGATTCCCCTTGCCCTGGTTTAGATATTTCTTCAGACAGATCACTTGGAAGAGGTGATCGTCCATGTAGCGTGGCCTCCAGAACTGTAAGGATCTATTATCTCAATTCCCTGATGGTTAATGATAGGTTTTACACGCTGCACTGCATAGCTGATAATTTTATGCAAATCTAGGATTGTCAAGCCAAAAGCTTGTCGACATCCCAGATTAGCAAGTCTGATCCAGATTCTGATGGTGAGGATATATTTATGTGTTTATATGTGTGTGTGTGTGGTATTAGTACCTATGAATACATGATCTCTGACTAAATATTGTTGTGGTGTTGAAGGGGCAGTAAGTGCTTTGGATGATGAAAATATGTGTCCCAGCTCGCAGCTCATAACTCCGACCACAGATGCTGCTTCCAATGAAGGTCGGTCTAAAATTTTTAGGCCTCAGAAATTTTAGTGCTTGCACAACTTGCCCATTTTCCAGTAACTAATTCATTTTTTGTTTCAGAATGGAATACACCTGTTGTGGATGTTCCGTTATCACCGAAAAAAGCCCTTCGTGCTGCAATGCTAAAATGCCGCTTTGCGGATACTATTTTGAAAGCAAAACAGAAAACACTCCTTGACCATGTAAGACTTTTGATGGTTATGGGGACTAATTCAGTGCTACTTGTAATAGATTTTCTATCCCTTTGTAATTTGAAAGTCTTCTGTGGTTTAGCGTTGAATTCTTGAAGATACCTGCTGATGTTTTTTCCTTTTCCTAACTAGGGTGATAATAAAAGTAATCCAAAGAAGTTGAAGCAGGAGAAGGAGATACTGGAGCGAAGGCAGCGCGAAGGTAATTTTAGTTTTTGTACTTGTTTAAATAAACTATTAAATATCTTACACTTGCATTGTTAAGCAGTAAGCAGCAATGCTTTGATTCTTCTATACGTTTTTCTTTTTTCTTTTTGGATGGAGATTTGAATTTGATATTTATTTTTAGCCTCTGAGAATGAAACTGATGGTGAAGTACCCCCCATTTTTAGCATTTTCTCTGACTATTTTCCTCTTGTCGATTTGCTTATTCAGCATTTCGTCCATTGTTTTTCTAACTTTTAATTTAACTTTTGGTAATTAACCTCTTTTCTAATTTAAGCATTGTAATTCTTTGTCAAATGAGGCTTAACTAGTGCTTAAGTGGGAAAGAAATAATGTAGTTCTATGCAGTATGTTTTAGTTTTTTTGAACACTCCACACCTAGTCTTCTTTATATTTTGCTGCTTCTTTATCTGTTGTATGTTTTATTTTTTTTTTGAATACTCCATACCTAGTGTTCTTTTTCATTGGATATGATTAAGTGCGATCCTTTAGTCCCTATATTTTGCAGCTTTTTAACTCGTTCTTATGGCAGCAGTGGCCCTGTTGTAGAACAGAAAGCAGTGTGTCTGACTTTTTCCAACTACTAGCTTATCTTTATTTAGTTGGGACATTAAATTTTTAACTTTACAGAGAAAGCAAGGATTGAAGCTGAAATACAAGCTGCTGAAGCTGCCTCAAGATTGAAGGCTGAAATCGAGTTAAAGCAGCAACGGGAAAGAGAAAGAGAAGCGGCTCGAGTCGCACTTGCGAAGGTTTACTTTTTTTTTTTCCTTTCATGATCTGTTTTTTAATCTCTGGATGTAGTCTTTTGAGCTCTCAAAAACTGATGCTCACTTCCACCCAGGTGGAGAAAACTATCACAATTGAGCAAAACTTGGAGGTTCTAAGGGAACTTGAATTGTTGAGTGGATTCAAGCCATCATGTTATATTTTCAAAAGGTACAAGGGTCGTGGAATATACGTGGAATCTTCTGGGCAAACTGACATCCGTTCTCCATTGGAGCGGCTTGGTCTGTTTATAAAAGAGGAGTATTTGGTAGATGAGGATGAGGATGAGGAGGCTATTCTAAATGGGGAGGAAGGGGAAATACTTGATAGTGATTAAGTCCTCTTTCGATGGAAGCTCAGGGTGTTCTTGTTCTTACAGTCTGGATGTGTTCTTTTTTTCAGCTCATCTTGTCTATACCATTGTTTGAGAGGGGAAAAGGGACTTGTAAATGTTTCTTTTTTGGGTGGTGTCTGTGGTAGTAGTGGTTGCTTAGTGGTGACCACATAACAGTCTTATGGGGTACCAAGTGTGCATAGATGAGTACAGGTGTCTCTCTGTCACGAAAGGAAAATATAATATAAATTAAAAGCAATTATTAACAATTTGTTAATGCATTGATTATTTCGTAGTTACATTTTTTTTTTATCCCTTGTTTTCCCGATTGTTTTCTCTACTCTATTTTATTGTCTCCTGAAAGGTGTGTGGATTGCATCTTCAATGCAATGATTAATTTATTGTGCTAATACCACAGTTTAACATGTAGCACCAAAGTTCTCTTATGTTATTTTTGTGCCAAATTTGGTATCTTCCCTTAAAGAAGCACACTTTTTGATACTCAAGTCACTTGTACGCTTGTCATTGTATAATCAATACACCTTTAATGCTAAACTAATTACAAATTAGCTTTTCAATTATAATGATAGAAGTAAAAATAACAATTTACATAAAATTGTGCATTGGAGTTTATATTTTAAGTTGGTGTCAAAATTAGTGTTATACAATTTTTTGTTCTCAGTACAGCATTAGTAATAGCATTTGCATTAGAAATGGTTTAATATCTGGACGAGTTTAATAGAGCAGAATCGTTAAAAGCAACAGAGTTTCCAATAATATATCCGTTTGGGATGATATTCGTTAAAATCAACAAAGTCCCCAATAATGTGTGTTCAGTAATGATAATTTTTAATCGTTTTAAAATTCTAATAAATAAATTTTTGATACCTGTTTGGTATAATTTTCCGTTCAGAATGTTCTTCCTGATAAAATATTTTGTTAATCTTATATTTGGTTAATCTTAATTATTCTTTTCGCCACTTTTCCGTTATAAATGAAGAGAAGACGTCATGTGCCAATCACAAAAGTAGTAGTTAATCTCATTACTGCCCGAGTTATAAAACAAATATTCTATTTTGGCACTACTGGTTTATTAAATTGTCTCATTTTACACCATATTATCACTTTTTTTTTTCTTTTTTTTTTTTCCTTTCGGTTAATAAACATATGAAAAAGAGTATTTTTGGCATTTAGCTTCCCTTACATAAGTTTGTTATTTGATTAGTTGAAGAAAAAAAAATGATGATATGTTCTCAACTTAATCCAAAACAAATTTAGACTTTCTTTACTATAATGACAAACCAAATGGATATATATTTAGATATTGATTTAGATCTGTGCTATTCAGTGACTCAATAACATTAAACTATAAAATATAAAAGACAAGAATAACCTAGCTAATAAACAAATAAAAAAAAACCAATAAATACCTTATTGAAAGAAAAAATCAAAAACATTGAGTTATCTTACGTAAATTTTCAGAAAAACGGATTTAAATATAAAAAGCAACAATATAGCCTAATTATATTTGAATTTATGTAGAGAATCACCTAGTATAATTTTTTTTTTGGGAATAAAAATCATCTAGTATTATGAGTCTAACGAAGATCCAAATTTTTTCTAACTGACAGGACTTAATTTTTGCACAGAAAATTGTTTTTAATTTATATTTTAATGTTCAATTTTGCTACTAGATTTTTATCTTACAAAAATACCAAAAATGTCATTTTAAAAGTCTTTATATAATTGCAAGTCTTTTCTTTTTGTTTTTAACGGAAAAGTAAGAGTAGGTAAAATAAAATGAAATTTTGACAGATCAAATGCGCAGACAGACGTTAACTAAAGTCCAAGAGCCAATAAAATTTTGGGTACAATTCAGAGACTATTAATGAGATTAACCACCATTATGCGACTGGCAAACAATGCTCTGTGTTCGTTGTAACGGAAAAGTGAAGAAAAAAGGTTACACGAGACTTATGAAAAGTAGGGTTAATTTTGGGTAACTAATATTCAGATTAACAACCACTCATGACTGGTACATAATTCTTTCTATCAATTTGTACTGGAAAAGTGGCGATAGGGAGTTAAGTAAGACTAATGAAAAGCTGGAATTCCAAAATAAGGCCATTTAGAAGTTTAGGGGTCAAAATAGAATCTGACATAAAAATGATATTAGAGACCTAGAAAGTTAAATATGGGTGAGTGTAGCAAAATTATTAGCTAAACCAGCTAAAGAAGCTGGTAGAAATTACATCATTAACAGCAAAAACAGACACTTTTCCATTACCGAAACTGTTTAACCCTTTTAGAAGAATTTCATTTACCAACTTTGTTAGAGTTTCAATTCTGTTAAGTTCTGAATCATCTAGATCCGAGCTGCAAAATAAGGTAAAAGAACTCCTCCAAGAGGCAAATCATAAACAACCAAGTCAAAATTAGGAGATAACTAGTCAGTAGATACAGATAAAATCCATTTCTTAAGAGAGGGGAAAGAAAGAAATGCAAGAAGCAGCCACATTTCACTCTAGCATCTAGTGTAGAATGCTATCTGAAGAAGAGAACAATTTGGAGTCTTGACATGTGCCAGTAACAAAATTACAACTACTATACAAATCATACTGAGTAGCGATTCTTGGCCGCTCGGTCAAGTTTCTTTGCGTCATCCTGAAAATAACGAGAAACTAAATTAGTTAGGCAGAATCAGTACAATAAATAAGAATAAGCCAAGCGTGGCAATTGTATAGTACTGTGTATCTTTGAAACCAAATTACCAAATCCTTACATGAAAGATGAATCCTATGGTCTCATTGTAATCAAGGAACTCCTTCCATTGTTTCCCAATGCTCAGCTGCAGTATGAATATCAAAATGAGACAATGAATTCTCCAAGCTATACGAAATAAGCTACCACAATTAAATGTCTAAAGATAAGGAAAGATACAATCTTAATTGAGCCTTAGCCTAAATACAAGGAATTGTTCTGAATTATGAGATATACATAAATAATTTATTGTTGAAAGAAAAGCAACATACAATCTTAATTGTAACTTGACCTAAACATGAAAAAGAAATAGAAAAAATATTCAAAGGATAGCAATCATTTTGAAGGCTACAACTCATTGATAAGAAGTAACTGTGACACGAGCTGATAACACGAAGCCCTACTGCTCCACTCAACTGGAAAAAGGGGATGAATTCGACAACAATTACCTGAGCAACTTCATTTGTTGCATTCTTGGTCCAAACAGCTATCTTTGCCTGCTTGCCTCTAACACTCACAACAGCACCACAAATTTCGTCTCCATGATCAAATTGCTCTCCGATCATTGCCAGCAACTAGAAATATAAAACAGAAAATCAGAGGCTACATAATTCATCATCTAATGATTTAATAAAAATCCACCTTAGAGCATACCGTATATAGCCAAAATGTATCTGCCTTCACCTTCAGAAAGCTCATAGTCCATTTCCCACCATTAGCACAGACAGGATCCTCCCATTTTGGTTCAATTTTAAATTTGAAACAATGAAAGTCTGCTTTGTCAGCCAAATTGCTAGGGGGACGTATATTATTGTAAATGCTGAATCAAATTATATTTTATGGAAAACAATGTCAGTCACTTCAAGCAAAAAGAAGAAAAAAAATTGGAAAAGTTAAACAGAGCTAAAGTTAAGCACCTAGTGCCTCCACTGAGGCTCAAATTCAAGAAACTAACTAAAGATGCATATTAAAGGCTCGATGCCTCAAGATTAACATCTCAAGATCACAAATGCAGAGTGGTAGCCAGAAAAACATCACAAGTTACCAGCTCAGATGTAAAGATTTCTTGATTAGACAAGCATAAAAGCATCCCTCAGATATGGTTTACCATAGAAATTACCACATAAGAATAATATCTAAATATAAATAAAGATAAAATTATGTTATCTAAGAACTCAGGCGACAAAGAAGTTCATACAAGAAACAAATGAAAATTACAAATTGACATATTTCTCATCCAATCATCAGGTGCAGTCCAAGATGAATATGTCAACAATAAATAGATTAGAAAGAATCAGTACGTAGATTCAAGTTCTCAAACCCTAACATTTATGATTGCTTAAAGGAAAATTTAGTAAAAGAAAGAATCCCAAATCTTGAATTTTAATTTCTCAGAAAACCCCATTTGGACAGAACAATTCGAAATCCCATTTTCAATAGAACAAATCAAAACACAAAGAACAAAGCCCACAACCCCAACCCCAACCCCAACCCCAACCCCAACCCCAAAAGTTTCACTTTCTCTTACATGAAAGAAAAGAGGCAAGAAAATAAAAGTAAAGAAATGAAAGGAAAATGATAATAGACCTCCAGAACTCCTCGACGGTGGTGAAAGTATAGATCGGGCGGATGGAGCTACCCCAAGCAACTTGCTTGGACTTGGCAGAAGGGTTATCAAACCAGAAGGTCCATGAATGCTCGAGAGGGTGTGGCTGAGGCTGATGAAGAAGTAAGCCCTTGGAGTTGGATGGCTTCGAATCGTCCTCCCCGGCTATGATCTCTCCCTCTTCGAGCTCATCATCGTCTTCGTCGTCTCCGCGAACCCTAGGGTTTGGGTTTGGGATCTTCGTTGATTGCATTTCGAGGGTCGAAGTTGAAGACTTTGGTACGTCGTCCTCCACAACCATCTTCTTTTTCTTCGCTTGGATTGGAGATTTTCTCTCTGTCTCTGTCTCTCTCTCTCTCTCTCTTTCTTGCAGATTTTCCTTTCACGCCTTTATGGGTTTTGGTTTGGTTTTGCAGCTGTTTGCAAATGTTCCTTTTTGTCTCTGATGGTCTTGGGCCAAAGATGGGCCCATTTAATCATTTTAGGAAAATGGACCGGATCAGGACTTTTTGGGCCCAAATGATTTTTTTTTTTATGGGAGAAAAGGATATGAATAGGACTAGCTTCCCCCTATTGGACAAGTTTGGGACTAGTTTCGTGGATACGTATTTAGGACTTAAATATCCCTATCCCAACCCCAGCACACAACCAGATAACTAACATAACTAACAGGACTCCACTTCAAATTCGATATATCTCACCTATGGATTAAAATGTCACGACATCTGTTGAAATTATCGTGACAATATCTGTATTTTGAAGTGTCACGACATCGACATGGAGTAGAAAGATATTTTTTTCTCGTGTATCTGTGAAATATCTATAAAATGTCGACAATGTCAAAGATATGCCGATATTGGTAAAATGTCAGTAAAAAATAAGCTAATATTGAGATATTTATGGACATTGCCGTGACAATATCATCGAAATTTTGAAATGTCGACAGAAATGTTGAATTTTTTTCTAAGTCTTCTTTTTCTTTTTCTTTTTTTTTTTTAATTTAGAAAATGGTAGTAAAAAATACAAAAATAAATCATAGTTCTCTCTCTACAGTTTATCGACAAAATTTTGGAATTATTTATATTCAATAAAAATATTTGCACTAATTGTATTTATTATTTTGGAATCTTTACAAAGGACTCTCATAATCTTTGAAAGAAATTTTAGACTAAAACGGGAATTACTCTTATAACTTTTAACCTCATTGAAACTCGTTTTGTTATCGAATGTATTTAAACTGTTCTATATATCAATGATTTTTATTTATTTTCAATATAATTTAAAATTAGTTGTAATTTGTAAGATATTTATATGAGATGTACTAAATAAAATAGTGTGATATATATTCTGATTTTAAAATTGTTCCATAAAATAAAATTTGGTCTTTTTTCTACTATATACATATATTTTATTATCTTATAAAGTATAAACAAGTTTTGTTTTTTAATAAATCTTGTATAAATTATGCAATACTTGTTTTAGCGTTTCCTAGAGTTTTGCTTGAAAATTTTGAGTTTTAAGACAAATTTTAGTATTTTTCCAGACTATCTTCAACATCGACAATATCTTTAACAATATCTGTAAAATAAGACCTCGACATCAACATAGACACCGATATTTTAATCTTTGATCTCACCCCATACACTTCCCCGTAAAACTTAGTTCTCTTTATTTAACGTCAACAAAGGTTAAGATTTTACTTGATCTAAGGTCAAGTACTTCTTGTCCTGGAGTCAAATAGATTTTGACTGGTAAATTTTTAATTACATGAGGTCATGAATTATTTATCCGACTGAGAGGTTTGGTTATACTTAACCTGTTGGCTACTTTATCAGTTCATTTGATTAATTTAACTTATTGTTTGTTTATCATTTTTTTATTCGGGACTATAGTTTATTTGTCATTAAATATGTAGAGTTTTTTTACGTCCGATTATGAAAACCATTAAAAATCATCCTTAAACTCAAAAATTATTTATCCAATTCTGTATCTAACTCAAAAATCGTCCTTAAGCTCTTCAATTGATTTTTCTCATCTAAAGGAATATAGAAAAGTTTCATAATAGCAAAGACCAGGTCAAGCGAAGGTAAGAAGGAGTCTGTGAAGTCTTCAAAAGAGTCTGTAAAGTCTTCAGCCACGACATCAGTGGGATGTACGAGAAAGTCGTCATCTAAGTCCCTATTGCTAAAAAAGAAAAGCCCATTTAAGTTCCCATTACTGAAGAAGGACAAAAATATTGCCCATCAAAGTCCCAGGCCATTTGTACTTTTGTTGCTTGTTATTTTAGGTCAAGTACCACTTGACTAGTACATTACTTGGGGTTAAGTAGTTTTTATCCTGAGATCATGAACTACTTGACTATGTAGTTAAGAACTACTTGACCATGTAGTCAAGAACTGCCTAACTTGGGGCAAGGATTACTTGACCAAAGGTTAAGAACTCCTTGACCTGCGATGTTTAGGTTACCATTACGAAGAAGATGAATAGTTTAGTAAAAAATATAAACATTTTAGTAAAATAATTTCCAAATCACTATTATAGACCTCGTTCAAAATATTGATCAGTCATTATCAAATAATAGTAAAGGTTTAATTAAATAAAATACATAATTTACCTTACCCTCAAATTCTAAAGCTCTCCAATATCTAATGAACAAGCTTCGATTTTTTTTTTTTTCGGTTTCTTAAAACTTCTATCTAGACAAAAAAATAACAGAGAGAGAGAGAGAACATGAGAACAATGAAGGATATAAAGTGTAATAATATAAAGGAAAGAGAAAAAAGAAATGGTAAAAAAGGCAACTTCAGAATGTCAAGAAACAACAAAAAGGGCAACTTTTGAATGTTTTTATTTCTCTCTCCGTTAAGTCTTAAAAAAGTCAAAAGGTTGGTCCTATCTATGTACAAAAAACTTGCTCATCCTAAAAATATCAAATGAGGGCCAGTCTAGTCCTATCGATGTCCTTTTTTCATATTATAGGACTAATTTTAGGTTAACTAGGAAAAAAAATGAATTAAGAAAGTGATGGTTAAGTTGACCTAACACTAAAAAAAAGTCATACATATATGCAAACTATGAAAAACACATGATCACAATATAAATACAGTAGAAAAATTAGTGGATTTAGGTTTTAAATTTTTTATATAAAAACAGTTTTCATCATCATAGAACATGCATATATCACATACAGGATCATGTATAATATAAATCAAATCTAGATACATAAATCTTAGAGATGAGATTAAGGTTTACCTCTTCTGGCGTGCCCCTCTTTGATCTCCTTATTGATAGTGATCAAATCTCCAACCCTAGATCTTCTTATCTATACTCCGGCTCTAGGTTGATGAGGCAAATAGACACTAAGTTGAATCCTTTGTTGGAGAATTATCAAGAACTCCTTCTTGATCTTCTAGTCAGAGTTATTTAAGACGAACACGTGAAATTTCTAGAAAACTATTTTATTCTCTCTAGGATGAGTATACCCGAATTGCACAATGACTTTAGTTCACTGTGCTTGCCAAAATTCACTGCTTCTCTCTCTCTCTCTCTCTCTCTCTCTCTCTCTCTCTGTGGTGTGTTGCATTAGTGTAGAGCTGAGTAGTTTTTTTCTCTCTTATATCTTATATATATGGGGCAAAAAATACTAATCCCAATCCAACTAGGATTGGGTATGTTCTCTAATTTGGGCTTTGTGTATATTTTTATAAATATATCCAACTTATGTATCTTATTTATAAAATACCAACTTCTATGTAGAATCATTATTTTATACAGTTTTATGAAACTAATTTCACAAATACTACTAATTAATTAATCAGCTTTGTTGAATTAGACAAAGGACCTAATAGATTCAAATAATCTAAGCTTCAATAGTATGATAAATACATAATAACTCTTATTATGGTATTTGTATAAATACTATTAGTAAAAGAGACACTCAACTAAAAGTTCAATACTGCACTCTTAGATTAAATATCATACTTTTTATAGAGATTTAGTCAACTAATCTTAATTAACCGATCTATCTAGCATATTTTATACCACATATAGAATCTCTATGCAATGTCGTAGTTGGATATGTAAAATTACTGTAATACTCTTCCAACACATATTTATCTTTAAGTTACCATCTTTTTATCAAAGAATAATGTTATCAATAATTTTATTCTCAATAACCATTTAGACAAAATTATCAACCAATTTATAAAGTAAATACTAAGATCTTAGATTTAATTATTCCATGAATCTTGAAAGACCTTAAAGTAGCATTAATATATAGTATCCTTAACTATTTGGTATTTCAATCAATTTATAAATCATAATCTTGCCAGAGTTCGCCTTTAATTTCATAGAGGCTTGTCTTTTAACAAATCAAAATATTATAACCCATAAAAGTAAGTCCAATCAAATATCAGGAATTAAGATCTACATACTAAGAACTAGTTTGTAGTTATATAATAATCGAGTTACCACACTCCAATTCTTTATATTACCTAATCCAGTTTAATACACATAACTTGTTTATGTTGTACTAGTGTATTTATCAGAAGTCAGACGTCAGACACTCCAATAATTTGAAACATATCATTTCCGTTGAGATAGACAAACACTACTATCTTTAGTGAATATAGTATTCTATCTTTATTTACAGATTGTAAGCTAGTTAATTTAGATTTAGATAAAGAAACAAGTCTCCACATAATTAAAACTTAATTATGTTTATTTCTTTATATACAAGTAAGGTCATGGAATTTTTTTTCAGATAAATAAACTATTTAACAGAGACAATTTAGTCTAGTAAATATCATAATTATATATAAGAGAAAGTTGTTTACTCTAAAAGGATAAAATTAGAAATCTACTTTTTAGGTCAAATATCCCAACAGAAAGAGCTTTTAGTAGATTTTTTTTATAATGAGAATTTATTGTTTATGTCTATTTTTTAGATTGATATTAGTGAAAGACCAGATTTATTAATTTATTACTTAATGACCTTTTCTATAGGTAAATCTCCATATGTTAATTAGGAGAATTTAATTTATTTTTTTTGCTATTTTTTATTGTCCTTTACAACTATGTACTAAAAGTAATCACTATTAAGTCGTATATTTATTTTTTCTCTTGGTATATCACGTTGTTTACTTGTCATATTTTCATATATTCTGCATTGTGATCTTGATTTTTTTGGATATTTTTTCAGTTGTGGTATATCTGATCAGTTTTTTTTTTTAATGAAAAAGGTATATATTTTGTAAAATGAGTCTTTACTTTTAGTATATATATTTTTAGTCATAATTATTCCATTTATAAGCTAAGTATATTTCTAATGGGATTGGTATATTTAAAAATATATCGAGTATATAAATGGATATACTAATATAAAAAAAACAAATGAATTACTTAAGGGTTATTTCATATTATTAGTCGCAAAGTTCATTTTTTGAAATTCTATGAACTCATAAATGTAGAAAAAAAAGTTAAAAAAACCTCTAAACTAATATATAGGTATTACTTTATAGGAAATTGTAGGTTTTGACGAGGGTAATGTAGGTTTTGACGAGGGTAATAGTTAACAAAAAAAATATGACATACATGACATATACTGAGTGTATGAATGCATATACCAAGAGAAAAAAGGACTACTAATGGGTGATTTCCCATTAATGGCAATAATGTTCATTTTCAAAAATTTCATCAACTTATAAACATTACAAAATAGTTTTGAAACATCTTAACTAACAAAAAGACATTCCACTCAAAAAAAAAAATATTAATTTATTAAAAAATAGCTTTTGATCAGGACAATTATTTTTAATTGTTATCAAATTTAGTCATTTAACTATAACTTTTGATTTGTGGATATTTGCTGATTTTGGGCCAAAAAACTGACATTTATCTATTCAATCCAAAAAATACCTAACTTTTGACTTGTGCAATAAAATACATGTATAGTTAAATTTTTTGCAAATGTATACTAATCATGTACAAATTTACCAATTTGTGCGATTAAGACACCTAGTCAGACTTTGGGGTATCAAAGTGTTGTTACCAAACAAAGTTAATAAATTTTAAACCAAAACAAATAATTCAAATAAAATAAACTCGAACTCTCTAACAGATACTCCATCTCTTCTCCCATTCCTTCTCTTCTCACCTCCTCAAGTCTTGCATCTACCACCTCATCGGGGCTCTGCTGTGTCATCTAGACGACCTACTCACTCTTGGCAAACTATAAACGACGAAGACTTGCAATGAAAGGGAGGATGACGTATGACATGCATGCTTTTGACCAGGGGCGGAGCTAGCAAGTTTATTCTGTCACGATCCAAAATCCTAGACCATGACTTTTTAGTAATTTTGAGTGTAAATTAATATAAATAAGGAATTTTACAAAATTAGGAGAAAACTCAGTATTTGGATATTTCATTTTAGTCATTGACTCATTAGAGTTTCTATAAAAAGGGAATGCATATTTAGTTTAATTTATTAAGAGAGATAGGCCAATTAAAATTTGATGAAACATAGTTAGTTTGTATGAAAACTTAATTTGATAAAAACTTTAGTGTTGATTAGAATAAAGTTCGTAAACCTTGAATCGAAAAGTCCAAAAATTGATCTCCAGAATTAATCAAAATTTCCAAGTACTTAAAACTTAAAAATATGCTCCTTGAGAACTATAGAGTCCCATATATATATATATATATACATATATATATATATACATATATATATATATATATACCAAATCCTCAAAGAGTAGTAAATACATCCTCATACATTCACTTAGTAGATTTAAAGAACTTGGCTAAACAGTTAGACATGGAGAAAGAGTGAGACAAGGAAAAGTACCAACCTAAGGAGGAATAAAACAACGAGCCTAAGCCAAACGATTTACCTAGCCATCAAGACAACTGACTCGAATGAGTGATCGCCTGAAATGGGGGAAAAAGAGAAGGGGTGAGCTCGAAAGTTCAGTACAAAAGCTGTTACCTCAATTAAAACCTTTTAGCGATGGAAAGCCCCTGCATAGTTAGTTTAATCCAAAATAACTTTGCAAAACCATATGTGCATATATTCATAAAAATATCCAAAACTGAGAGTCCATATGTATACACATATATATAGAGGTATGGAAAACATAATATCGCAAAACTAATCAGTCCACAAGCACATGACACAAATCCATCTATGCCCATGAGTTCACCACCTCTCATCAATGGAAATTAAGGTGTTGGCACTACGTGTGCCATACAGCCTGCCTGACACCTAGCCCATAACCGGAGGGGATGCCCGTGTGTCACCTACCAAACCTGGAGGGGCAACCGCATTGCCTACGCATGCTAAATGGGGAGGTAATCAGAAGAAATATCCCGCGTAAGTTCACGGACTCTCACCGTCGGTGGGGCCGCAGTTCCACACTGTAAAAACCTTATGATGCTATCCTGGGACTCATGTGTGATCCTATGGCACATGTATTCTGAATTGATGTATAAAAATAGCCATGCAGTAATTTAAGTTCAAATGATGCTCTGGTTTTTAATAAAATAGTTAATTAAATTTTGTAGAAAAATAGGCAGTATACGGCCTTATTTTAACATATCCAAAAATAACCTGCACTCAGAAAAGTCCAAGAGCAATCCAATATATAAATCATACCATTTAATTCCATCACAGATATTTAAAAGTTTTAAAATCACATTTGTTCTCATATGTTACAGAAAATAAGTTTTATTCAAAACAACGTAAAAGAGAGGTAACCGAATCCCTACCTTACTAGAATAGCGATACCACGCTATTGGATGCTCAAGGT